>LKNJ01000385.1:0-94427 GCA_002120245.1 Maccullochella peelii | reverse complement strand
GGGATGCGCGTCTTGCTGTTCCTGTGTCACCTCTGAAACTCCAGCTCGCTTCCAGCTCACGGACAGACTGTTCGCAGCGCAGCGTGGCAGCTCTCAGCAGCACTGATGCCGGCGCCCTGCCTGCTCCGCTCCGCTCCCGACAGTTTTCCGCGCCTCTGCAGAAATGTTGGCATCAGCCACTTTGGATTCAATCATGCAGGACGCCTATCTATTTGCTGCCGAGCTTTCTAATTAGGGTCCAATCGTGGCTGTCTGGGAGGTGTGACATCACCAGCGACACCCACCAGCTCACACCCCTTATTCACCCGCTGATTTTTTAAATGTTTCTTACATTTTGACTTGTTCCTCGCACTTTTTTCCTTTCACACTGCAGGGGAAGTCAGTTCTCTTCCGCCCTCCACAGGGGGGGGTCAGGAGTCAGCCTGGTAAGGATTCAAGCTCACTTCAGCAGGTCGGATGTATATGTTTAGCAGCATGACGGACTTGAATATGGTTTTCCTTGCTGGCTGACTGTTTCCATACTCTATGGAACAGAGCCACCCTGCTGCAAACACACCACCAACTCGAGTCTAAAAGAACAGGGCGATGTGGTATTTGGAGGTAATTCTCAGCTCCGTTCCTCTGTTCTCTCCTTGTTTGTCTACTGAGATTCATAATCTTCTTGCAGGATTATGGATTTGAAATAAATTCCTCTCATTCCCACTCTCTGTTCTAAAGTCACTGACAAGTCCACAAAGGGAGATCACTCAAAAATGCATAATGTTCAATCAGGACACACTCAGTAACAACATCAAATACATCACTGATCTACTGTTTGAGTTAAATTCTGTTTATTTTCACAGCTTTATAATTACACCAGCCTCCTAAGAACAAAATATATGACCAAATATGGCTTCTTTTATTTTGAAAATCCTGTTTGGAGGTTGCAGGCAACCTTGCAAACTGACAGTGTGTTGTGGCCAACAAAGTTTGAAGATTGTGACATTTTGGCATTTTTTGTGTGTGGATAATGCAGTGTCGTGAGGCTTTCAGAAAGCATTTGTGGCTTTCCTATAGCTGGAGGTTATTGTTTTATTCCCCCGGCCTCTTCTGTAGAAGGTCAGGTGTGTTGGGAGGAGACGCCATGGTACTACCCGACACATTCAGGGCCAGTACAGTGAAAGCTAAATGCAGGTTTGTTAGGGGCTAATCAAAAACACACTTTTATTTTGGGTTTTTTTGTTGCTGCTAGCCATTTCAGTCTCCTTAAATTTGTGTTTTTGCATGTGCAGTTATTGAATAAAAGAATGATATCTAAAAAATGACTAAAAATTGGTCTTCTATTGCCTGTAAATGCTGTTATTTTCCGTAAAAAAACATCTCCTTTAACGTCACCATCTCTCCTCATCTATTTTGATGTTACAAAAAGAAAAAAACAAACAATGCATTTGCAGAAAAACCACCAGGACCCGTTTGCTGATGTCAGATTGAAAAGTCACTTTGAGGCTCTGTTGCTGGGTGGAAACACTTCCTCCCGGCCCGAGGGGCAGAGAGAGGGGAGAGCGAGGAGAGCGAGGGTGCCGGGGCCGTGCGCCCAGGCTGCAACCTGCCCTCAGGACGCCCACAAATATCCATGTAAATTGCAGTTTAAGAGAAATCAATACAAGTGACAAGTTGCCAATGCCACTATCTGGGGCAATAATGAAGGTGTGCTAGCAGGGGGGTGATGGGGCTGGAGCGTACATAGATAAAAGCAAACAGGCTGGGTGGGGCCGAGGTACAGGTTAGAGGCACGTGTATATGTGTGCAGACACACAGCAAGGTCAGTAGTTTTTTGTAGTAGCAGTTTTGGGTTCATTAAAACAGTGGTTCCCAAAAGAGATGTGTTTAATTTGCTACAGATACTCTATGACAATGGTAAATATAAGTCGACATGGATTTCTAAGATTAATAACATTCTTAAATGAGGATTATTATATTTATGGTATATTATGTGGAGATTAGCTGCAGGTAACTGCTATTTTTATTACTATTTTTGACAAAATGATTAATTGATTTGTCTATAAACAGACACCATTCTGTCAGAAAATAGTTAAAGATGTTCATAGCAGTTTCCCATAATCCAATGTGACGTCTTCAAATAGCTCATTTTGTCGTTTTATTTCAGGAATTGATCATGAACTAATACCGTCTGTGTGGTAATGTAATGGCAAAGTTAAATCTTTACTCCAGTGAAATAAATGCACTACAAGTTCTGGAGTGTGTTCTCTTGATTCTGTGTTTACTTGCTAGAATTATTTAGCCAAACACTCGGCATTAGTTTGATGCCATATCTATGGATTAAAGAGTTAGACTGAAATCGAGATTACAGCAAACACATGGCAACAACTCCTCTTTTTTCATCATCAAATCAGACACCTGCAATCTAAGATAAGGAGGCCAATCAGTACGCTGTTCAGACACATTCATTTTCTGCACTTTTGATTTTTTTAATTTTTATTTTTTTTTACATTTGATGGAATATGGCTGTCTAGAAATTGAAATAGTTGGGTCTACATGCCTCTCAGAGTGCTTTTCACTTGCCAATTATGATCTTTATTTTTGCTGTTTTCATTATTAGAATAATTAATATAACACTCTCTCTGTGTTCAGGTAGGACTGTCTCCATGGTAATACATCTGTTGCTCTCTAATCAAAACACTCTAACAGTTATTTTTCTGTACTCACAGTTGGGAAAGAGCATGTTGTCAACATTCAGCAGAGCTTGAGCCTTGAGACATCTTTGGAGGAGACGGAAAATAAAGCTGTCTTGCGTCTTGAGAAGTCTGCATGCTACGACAATCCAATGTAAGTCATGCTATATTAGACGTATTTATAGTTTTGTCTGTTACACCTATTATATTTCATTACCTCTGTTTAAACCACTGTTTGGTACTTGGCAGAGTTTTTGCCTACAGGATGCCTCATCTTCTAACAGATTTAATGACAAAAAGGAATCAAAAATGACCAATTACCCATAATATCCTCCTTTAAAATCTGACAAATCCAACAATACAAAGGTCTTGATAGAAATGTTGCATGACACTGTGCAGGTAATGAGCACATGAGTGGATGCAAATAGGCTGTAATGTGGGAATGTGTTACATGTGCTTTTCCCTCTTTATGCTAGGAGATGTTGCACACTTACAAACTAAAAGTGGGATCGTTGTTTCAGTCAGTCACATCAGACCTGTAGCAGACACTGTCTCTACTGCTAGCTAAAGCAGCTAGGAAGCTCAGTGTCGATTTTAGCTAAAATTTAAATTCACTTAAAGGAATTAATCATTTGTCATTGGTAGGTCCATCCGTCCATTTTATGCTGCTTATCCGAGTCCAGGTCGCATTAATTTAATTATTTATATCACGAGGAATTATTGTTATATACTGCTGGGTAGTACCGACATTTAAAAAAATAAAAATTAAAAAAATAATAAAAATAATGAAAATAATAATTTTAGGCCATATATTTTAGGCCTATTGGTATTCCATCATACTGTCATACTTTGGTCAGTAAGACTGTGAAACAGGGATTAAATTGCAGTCTATGTGGTGTTAAAAAGGTCTTGAAATGTAACTTGGTGAACTCTGCAGAAACCCTGAATCACTCAACATCTATTTGCTATTTGTTTTCCTACATTATACAACTTTAAATATTATTAAATTAATTTAAACAGAATGCTTTAGGCCCATATCAAAATGAGTAAAGCAATTCAGATAGATTTATGTGTGATACATATGTTTTACAACTGAATAGCTCAACATATACAGTAACCTGTTGGTTTCCTATTATATTTTGTATAATGTTCCATAGTATTTTCTGTAATATCCATAGGAGTGTCAGTGTGGATCTGTTGCAGGAAAGTCCGGACGGGATTTAACCAGACAGTCTTCAAGATCAGCATTAAAGCCCCTCAAAACATGGTTTCAAATGCAAAGTTTTTTTCTTCCAAGAGGGACTTAACACTAAATCCACTTTTTTTTTGAGTGAGTGAAGAAGTTATTTTCCTTATTCCAGAGAAAATCCAGTGGTTCTGTCCACTTGGCCCAAAAAATCCCCAGGACGCTCCGCCCCCAAACTGCGATGCAACGTTACGTTCACCCCCACACATAAATACAGGGAGGTCAAGGAGGTGTGTCAGGGTATGAATGCATTTTTTGAATTTGTGAAGTGGCAGTGTCCAAGCTAAAATGGGACGTTAAGTTGTGCTTTAACATGAAATAGTCATGACTAAGAAAGCAACAATCATTTTTAAAGTTAGGAAAGAAATATCCTTAGGTATTATTTCTTAAGCGTTTAACAACACTTTGGTGCGTGAAGTTTAACCAAAACTGTTCTAGCTTTGGCAGAACAAAAGTGTGATCATATAGCACCCCATCAATGAGCTGATTGATAAAATAGGTTTTCTTGGCCTTTTTTCAACCAATAACAGCACTGAAGCGACAGCTGTTTTTGTGGCTCAGTGAGTCACCTGCTCACAAGGCCATGTGGTCAGTGTTTTAATGAAGCACAGTGGGGAGATTTGACAACTGTCATTCCAGGAGCAAACATCTGGTTGTGTAGCCTATTGCATAAATCAAATATGCCTGGACTGGTCCCGATTTCAAATCTGTAGATTTTTGGCTCTAGGCATAGATTACTTTCATTCTACTTTCAACATGTAGATCATCTTTTATTATTATATCTTTTACTGACTACAACGCGACTTGAGTTGAGGGCGCATCTGCACACATCGTAGCCTATATCCATATTCCGTTTAAGCATCGTATTATGATGCTTGCATGGAACATAAGTAACCTGGTAAATACACAAAACAAGTCACAGCAAATGACAGCAAGCATCAGCATCCGACAAAGTTTTTACCTGACTTTTAAAAGTAGGCCTGGCTTCTGAAATTAACTACATAAGAGTTCTTCCTCCTCTTTGGTGCCCCTCCAGTTGGTGGCACCCTAGGCCATCACCTAATTTGCCTATAAAAACGGCCCTGCCTGACATTAACATGCAACCTAAGCGACTGGATAACAAAAAAACACAAATTCAGGTGTAAGAATCCAGCATGCATTGAAGATCCAGTCGCATTTGATGACATATTTGAACATGACAACACCCTTATCTCCACAATCCACATATCGGATCCACATAAACAAAAATAAGCTTTTGCATGCAGATTCCACCAAGAAACAGATGCATCAAACAGGTGGTAGGCATTTTAATAAGCAACATACTTCAAAAATGGGATTGTCAGGATATTGCGGTATTGAGAAAAATCATAACAAGTTTCAAGTGGTGTCAACACAAGGAGAGGAAGTGACATTTGTGACAAGCTGTTTTCACAAATGAATCAGAAATCTGGGTCCAGCTGTGAATATAATCTGACTACATCTCAGCAGGTGTAATGCTGGCTTTTGGCTGTCTTCCTCCTTGGATCTAAACTTTATACTTTCAGTTTCCAGAGGCTGTTACTGCAAAGACAGCCAGCAGAGTGAAAGAGGAGGACGAGCAAGGACATCTGTGACAGGAAACTGACTCCACAGTTCAAAATACTTGCATGGCCTTGCCACCAGTGGCAAATAGAAAATAGAAGCAATACAGCAAAGTTGGAATTACACCAGTGAATGCATTTTTTTCTTGAGTAATGTCAGGAATTTGAGCCAACTATGCCTTATTGTACCTTGCAAAAATTACCAACGCAAAGCACATTAATTGCTAGTTGCAATCTCTTTCCCGCACCTCATTTCAAGGTTGCATTCCCTGACCATATTTAAACTTTGAAAGTGACATTGAATATTTCATTTTACAGCACGTAGCTACAGCCAGGGGGGCTAAATTCTTGCTGCTGCTGATGAAGTGCCGCCAATGTACCTTTCCTTCAGCAACAATCTCCTTTTGATGACTTTTTCTTTTTCAACCTCACCCCACCCCTCTTAAGTGACACCCATTAATCACATTAGGTCTTTGGGAGAATTGTCTGCTGAGCGTCAAGTCTTGGCTGACCCTAACATTTGGAGAGTGAAGATAAAGACGTTGCACTGACAGCTCTGAAATAGCCCCTTTTTTTCCGGGTCAGCGTTCAGGGGAATATGAATATTATTATACATAAAAAGAGGGGAAAAACAATTGAGTTCTTACTTCAGAGGAGCTGAATGACATTGGGAAATCTCAGCGTTCCTGCTGCTGTGGATAGATTGCCTGGGTAGGTTTCAAATTAACGTACTGGTAGCAAAAGGCTTCACATGGCGACAAGTGCAACTGCAAATATATGCGTGAAGAAGATCATCATTAAAGTCTATATCCCTAATATTATCACTATATTAGTCTTCACTTTTGCCTTTCTGGAAAGCAAGCATCTCCTGGCATACAGGCTAATAAAATACTTAGAGTCCATGATTGTGCAGATCAGTGGTGATTGTGTTTAATATTGGATTCCTTAATTTCTGAAAGCATTGAATATTATAGCGCTCTTTGTGAGTCTACATTCCAATCAAAATGCCTCTCTGAATAGGAACTAACATCATTGCCCTTAATGTCACGTAACATTATCAGCTCTGTGGCTTAGTACAATGGAGCCATTGTGTTCTGTGGTGAGCGGGGCTTATCAGTGAAAGACAGGAAAGGAGAAAGGAAAGGAGAGAATGAATAGAATAGAAGTAAATTTGATCTCTCTTTAGCAAAGGAGAGATTTCTCAAAATAGTTAGTTTTCACAATGCTGGATTCAGACACCTTGTTCAACTGAAATTAAAAATCGTTTTTGCTGAGAAATCTGTATATACTGTATATCTCCATAGTATTTGTTTTAAATTGTGTACTTCCTTTGGAATTTTGGCTACCAACAGGGATGGAAATTGTACTAGAATATTTTACTCAAGTAAACGTACTGCTCCATTCCTTTCTTTTGTTCCATTCTCACACAGTTTCTCATGACTTTTTAGTGTGACTTTTGTTCTCGTTTCTAACTTTTGAAATGTAGCAAAGTACAATACTAAGAAAGTACGCAAAAACTTACTTTGTTACAGTAACAAGAGTAAATATAATTCATTACTTCCACTCCTGCTACCAACAAGAAGAATATTAAATTTTAGTTTTTTGCCGTGACAGCCCCCACCCCCACCCCCACATTAGTGTTCTCCGGAGTGTGTGAATTTTTGGTTCAGACTGACAATGTCTGTACTGTAATTTGATTGGTCCAATCTCTGTGTGGGCGAGCACTAAAAGTAGTTTGTAATATCACTTCAGTTCCAACAAACATACAGTTAACCAGCTAGGGATCGAAATTGTTAGCCGTTGGTATGTTACTCCGTGACTTTGTACGTTAGTTACTCCGTGTCATGATTCTAAGTACGAGGTAACGTACAGAGTATTACAGGACTACCTGTTGCTCTGAGTTTTGACAGTCTGGTCATTTGCCAAATCTAGGCCCATGAAAGCTAATGCTAGCTACAACCCCCTACTTTGTATAATGGAGAACAGCACTGAGTGTGTAGGAACTGCCAATGACTCAGCAGGTGTTGAAATAACATGAACGAAAAGTGGCGTCCAGCGGGAATAAATACTAATGTTAACGTTATATAACCAGCTCCCCCTTTCCGAGTGGAAGCTACTTAGCCTAGCTTGCTAGCTGCCACTTTCCAAGTGAAATGTAAACAGCATAATGGGTCCTCCCAAATGTTTAATGTTGTATGGGACATATGTCTTAAAATCAATCAACCTCTGCCACAGGAAACGCCCAATCCGAGGCTTTAAAATCCCAGTTAAATGGCAGTTTGAGCATCTTTAGCTTCTGTATTGTGACACACACCTCCTCCTATGATGTCGCTCTGCTAGCTGCTACGACCCACAAGCTAACGATAAATTGCAGTTTTATAAGATGGAAAGGGTTAGCTGGTTGCCCCAAATCACATTTCACTGGCTACATTTACGTAAATTCCCCCAAAGTCAAGATGAGTCATAAAAGGAGAAGAGGTAGGTATAAAATTACTTAAAAGACTAAATCCTAAAAATACATACATTTGGCATATAACAACATTTTTTTAAATCCTTTTTTGAAAAAAATGCTGCAGTATCATCAGTTTATATTTCTTTACACAAAAAGTGAGACAAATTCAAATTTCAGTTCAAATTTAAGTGAAATTTGGATAATATGAGTACATTAAATAACACATTCGATGGTTCTTTGTTTTATCATTAATGATAGACCAACAAGTTCAACAGGATCTCATGCTACATCTTTTCATGTTCATTCCTCTTGTAGTTTGTGTTTTGAGGCGGATGGAGAGTTATATCTGCACAGACAGATGGAGAAAACCATTGTGGAGCTCCTGAAGGTAAAGATGCCAGATCTGATCAGGCTGAATTCTGCAACCAGGGGGGTGGGGGGATGATGTACAGCTACGTTTGGGTTTTGTTTTGCACATTGGTGTCAGGCAGGTACAGTACTGGAAACTCCCCCAACCTGACCTCCCTGATGGCAGATTTCATATATTTCATGAAAGTTAAAAATACCTTTCTAAAGCTCTGGTGTGGACACACCACGTCTTTCCTGGCACTACATTTGTTTTACACCTCATGCAGACATTAGGAGCAGTACTGGTTTTGACCTAGCAACAGAGCGAGGGACAAGGACGCAAATAATAAAAAAAACAAAAAAAAACAAAAACAAATGTCAGCAGAGCTTAGTTCTGATCAAACATCCTGTTCCAACTGATAGCACCCCGGACGCTTGAGCTGCTCAGGAACTGGCTGTTATTGAAAATGAGCAAAACAAAATCAAACAAACTCTGGTCCTCTCATGCATTAGAAAAAAATGAATAGGTTTCATCTCTACACCTGCTTTTTAATAACCCATAATTGCACACTCACTCATACATGATATCTATCACATATTTCAATCAATATGACCACGTGGGAAAATTAGTAAACAGAAGCTTATCATTTTCCAAAAGATCCTAAAGGCCTTGAAGCTCAGCTGTATCCTATTTTGAAGACAGAGATTAATTGCCTCTTTTCCGCCCCGACAGTAATCCTTGAAACTGCCTCTGCTTGGTGCAACAGCATCTCAGCCAGGCTCCACTCCTCTCACACACCAAGGATACCACCACATAAAGTCAAACAGGCCCTCCCCTACCACCACACACACACACGCTTTACTCTATCACTAATATCCAGCCCATTAGCACTTTAAAGCCAGCATCCAGAATTACTTTAAGTCTCGCAGGCGTTTGAAGTATTACAGCGTCACGCAAGTAACAATGATGCTTTTCTCGTGTTGCTCGGCTCGGCAAGGAGTTGAGTTTGTTAATCTCACAATGCAGGGAGAATTGGTAGCTTGGGTATGGCGAGTCTTAGCACTTGTGGATTGCGGCTCCATCTCCAACTCTAATACCTCACGGAATAAAACAGACCAAGAAAGGCTACATTTGTTGTTTCACTGTGATATTTGCAGCTCTTAAAAAAATAAAAAATAAAAAAATAAAATAAAACCAGCAAGCCATGGTTTTAATTAATTTCCGTCTTTGTTCAAAAGACTATGCGTGTGCAGAATGGCAGCATATGGTGCGCTCTGTTTTGCAAATCCTCAAGAATCCAGACCAGCGTGGGATTTATGAATGTAACAGATGAGGTTTTGATGATTATGAGGTTGCTGATGGTCGTCAACACTGGAAAGGTTGTGCCTTCGACTCTGCAGCGCAGCATATGCTGCCCGTGGATAGCGAGAGGTCATCCAGATCTTCTGCCAGTGCCAGCCATTTCATTACACCAACAGATGGCTGCAGGGATTGTATCATTAAAATATCCTTCTGCTGAATCTTTTTCATATTATCAAAGTTATTAAATTGACATAGTCATGTTGTCATGGGTGACATTAACCACGTTGTCACTTTTGAATTTCAACTTTCATGGAAATAAGACTAAGCAGTCAAATGATATTGTTGAGTTGTTGACCAAATGAGCATCAAGCTTGTGGTTTGCACATCAAACATAATGTGTCTCAAGATTAATGAGGATTAGGGTTACAGGATGTTTTTGCCAGACATGAATCAAAAGCTGACTGGAAAGCATTCAAAGCTTTTGCAAACTGAATCCTCGGTTGGCAATTAACTTTGTATGCACTGAGGACACAGCAGATTTTGATTTGGACTGAAAGCACGACACTCGCTTCGTGTCTGCGCTGAAATCAGCTGAGTGATTTTTCCTACCACCACAGCATCCTGTCGCCACTGCATTGGCACTGATTACAAGGCCCCATTGACCGGCGGTGCATGCGTACCTGTCCTCCAATGATGGCGCTGCATGAATAGGGTGTAATCAATCTTTGATCCAATCAGAGGTCGGTGTGTGGATGACTGACAGAGAGGTCTCTGTGGGGCTCTTATGAGGCCAGAGTTAAAGGGCTCCCAGGGGACCTGAGGCCATGACAAAGAGATGCTCTGAACAGCGGTGACTTTAGTGAGCACTGCTGAGCATCCATCTCCTCTTTCTGTCCATCACTGCTTTAGGTCAATGGGGCCCATTTATTCACCCCAAAAGGTGTTTTTACATTATGTTAAATTTTAATTTTAATGCATGAAATTAACAGTTGTCAGGGGTAGTTTTTAAGGTGCTGAATGCATGTTTTCATAAATGTATCATTTACTTTTACACACAGATGCACAAACAAATGCTGGTGTTTTGCAAAATGAATATACATTTTTCACAAATCCTGTTACCTTCAGCTGCAAAGATGTCGCTTCTTCTGTTTGCACTTAAAGAACAGTGCTTGCCATCCTTTGTGCAACCCAGCAGCTTCCTAAATTTAACATACAGTAAGGGCACACAGTGAAAAATATAGCAAAGATACACAAGAGGCTGCAAAAAGTAAATGCTACAATTTAAAGCAAATACAAAAATCGTGACAACTAAATAAACAAATAATTTCTTAAGTGTGTCTGCATTCACCTAAAGTTTGAAAAGTATTTGTTTACAAAGCCAAGCACTGCCAAAATGGACTAAATGTTTACTTGGGCAACCTGGTGTTTCAAATGACGGACACTTTGAATGAATTGCTTTGAATGAATGTGCCTGCAAACCTTGAGTTCCCTCATAACAAAATGGCATTCATTCTTTGCAGATAGCCCAGTAACTGGTACTTGCTGGCTTACGGCACAAAGCCAGGAATCATATTGTAACCTCTTGTCTTCTGGATGAAAGGGATAAAACACATCCTTCTGATTCTTTTTTAATGGTGTGAACATTGAAAGCAACGATGGTGTGTATGCTTGGAAGCAATATGCCTCTAAGTGCTTCAGATAATGCCAGTGTTTACCACTTCAGAGAGTTACTTTCCCAAACTATGCTGTTTAAAATCGAGCTATTTTGGACCAGATTTTTCTTATTCACAGTCATCACAACTGTATCCTGTATTTTGCTTAAAATCAAGGTGTTTTTAACATTCTTACTTCTGGTACAGCCATAAACTGTTTTCTGGTTTGAAAAGTCAACTCCTCCAAGTGAACAGTAGATGGTGGTAGTAAACATTTTACATGTAGCTGGGACAGGACAGCAGACTGTCACACAGAATACCTGTCTCAAACTGTACATTTTATTCTTGATTGTTATTTTATTAGTTGTTGTTTTTGATGGAAATTAATTGGAACATAATTTATTATTCTAATGAGGGTATGTGAAATGTACAATAATTCATTAACCATATGCCACTTCAGTTACAGTTTGAAGACATCTGCATAATGTTTTGTTCCAGTTTCTACATATAAGGTTACCTTTATTCACCCCTATGTTAACATTTTCCAGGGATCAAAGACAAGCGTCGTTACTTTCCCATTACTCAGAATAACAATCAGGCATGGAGGCTACACAGTGTTCAACAAAATGCGGGAAGGGTGAGACGGAGCTGCTAAATCCCCCAAGTTAAGCTCATCACCTCCTCGTCTCTGAAGCTCTCGTCTTTCATCAGGCAGGGTTTTATCACTGCGTCTGAGACCGGCAGTGTTTGAAGTTCCAAGCTTTTCCCTCCTCACTAAACCACACATCGAGGTGAGCAGCCGAGACTAGATCCCATCAAAATGGATGCAGGAGCTCATGAGTGCAGGAGGAAATAGGGTGAGAATTCAGCACGGCTGTCGTTTGACATGCTAGACGTGCGTGAACATGGGTGGGGTTTGTTTTTCTGTCAGAAAAAACGGGCTGACAAAATGCATGGGCATACAGCGATGGAGAGAGTGTATGTAGTTTCTCAAGTACAGGGGATAAGAGCACTGTCGATGGAAATTAAAGCTGGCAGATCAATAACTGTGGGAACCAAAGTCCCGTCAGAGACAATGCAGTACCAAATACCACACTCTCCATGTAATCTAAACTGAAAATGGAACATGTTCAATTTATATCTACTACTGAAATGAATGAAACAGCCATTCTGCTTGGGAAAAAAATGCTGCCTGTGAGCCAGGGTTGAATTTTTCTGTATTTAGCCAAAACATTGTCTTTCCTAATCTTAAAGCTGCTATATTCAATATTTTTAAATTGACAATGCATCAAATAACTATTTGTATGTGAAAGTTAGTGACTCGTAGTGATGACCTCACCTTACTCTGCAGTTCCCCTTGTCTCTACTGAAGTTTGTAATGTCTTTTAGAACAGTGTCAAAAACCTGCTATACGCTACCTGCTCAGCACCAAACAGCAAACAGACACAGTTAGCGACTAGCTGGTTAACATTGTGGAACATTTAGCAGCTAAAGGGCCAGATATTTCCCTCAGGAGTTGGAATAGACCAATAACAGATCTAAAAGAAAGTGAATATTGGACTTGTTCTGATTCACCAGGCGTCCAGAAACACAACTCCGTGTCAGCTGGATGTGAAAAACTATCTGATAACATGGCTGATAATATGTCAATGTTGTGTTTACAGGTTGTTATGCCACATACAGGCCACCGAGGTTCCCACCTGGTGCATGTTTTTATGAATTTTAATGCCAAATTTTGGTCAAGTGGTGGCCAAAAAACTATGAATGCTGATTTAACCCTGTAGTGTAATTGCCTAAGCATAACCATAAACACGTTAATCATTTAGTTGCCACAAGTGTTTATTGTAGGAAAAATAAATTAACAATGTTGATAATGAATATTCTACGTTTAATGTTCTACTAATGGATGTATCACCAGGTAATGTTTGCAGTGGTGTCCTAGGGGTTTACCGTGCTAACCATGAAGCATAATGTCTCTGGTTCGCGTCTGGCCAGGAACCCTTGTTGCATGTCATTCGCCATCTCTCTACTGTCCACACGCAAATAAAAGACCTAAAATGCACATAAATTCAATATGAATGTTTTACCGATAAGTTGATTTGAAAAAAAAAAAAAATCTGAATCTGGGCTACATTATGATTCACTATTCACAAAAAAACACAAGAATTCCAAAACATTAGTACTGCTCTATCAGATTACTTCCAATATGAAAATCTAAATCGGCATTCCTTTCAACTCTCATGAGAGATAATAACAAAATAGTCCTGGGGCACCCTGACAGCCTGTTTGCTGTGTGTCACATCAATTCAATTTGAATTCAATTCAGTGGCCTTATTGGCATGAAAGTTTCAAGAACAATTTTGCCAAAGCATCAAGACATCACATCCCTCTCTCTGCCCATGTTTCCTGTCTCTCTACGCTGCCAGTTCTCAAATAAAGTCCCTACAAACATTAGACTGTTTAAAATGTTCTGTTTAATGCTGTACTGTATGTATACAAACGAAAGGCCCAAAAGCATCTCCATTCATGTCTTTGAATTGACAGAGCTGAGGGATGGTAAACTATCAGGGGAATTCTCTCTTTTGCCTCTTTAGTTGGAATTGATTTCTTCAAAGGCGACTGTTGTTTTTTAATTAAAACACTGAACTGGCTAATTGTGATATTGATTCAGGTTGTGTTTTTCACTGTGTAAAGCAATATACTGTTGCCCTTAGTGCTATCTGTATATATTAATCAAGGAAAGTAAAGTAGCGTGCCCCCGCTGCCTGTCTTACACTTTCTAATTCCTGGGACACACACGTATCCACCAACACACACAGACACACAGACAGTTTAGACCATTTAATGCTGTAATCCCACAACTGTTCAAAATGTTTTGAAAGTTTCTCCGTAAGCTATACGTATAACTGACAGTATGAGAGTCTTTAACTCACAGCAAACCCTGTAAGCTCATCCTCAAAGTAGCTTGAAAGTCTGTATCAACAACAGGATTAAGCACTGGACCAATCCGTACGTCAGGAAGTGATTTGCACTTAGTTTACATGTTGCTTCTTGGTAGCATGGACAATTGAGCTATAATTATGTGTGATGTAGACATATTCATGATGAACTAATTGTACTTTTCCCCTGCCAGGAAGATTTATGTCGTTCCCAAGATGAAATTTCCCTTAGAAAATCGCATGACAAACCTCCACATCCGTCTTTCTTGAGGGCTAAAGTTACCTTCAGAGATGCAATATTTCAGCAGGGCGTTTTGCCACTGGATTAATCATTAGGCCTTAAATTATTCATCCCTTATCCAGTCTTGAAGAACTGTCCTTAGCTCAATGTAATTCCATAATTTTGCTAAGAAAAATGGCCCCTTGTGACGCTGCCTAGGGTATCCTGGCAGAGGTCCACTCACTCTCCTCGGTCTCTGTACAGCAGTTCCTCTCAGCAGGATTACTTTATTATCCAAAATACACAAGGTAATACAGGGTTCACGCATGCAAGCCACACAATAAGTACTTACTGTGAGTCACAGTAACCCAGGTCACAGAATACAGTTTTATGATACTTTTTACGTGCTCTTAAGGCAGAAAAAATCTCATTGGTTGAATTAAAACTGAAAGGCCTGATCCAAAGAGCAGGTTAAGTAATTAGACTGAAACCCTATGGCACAAGACAATATTTGTAAGTATTATAAATCAAGTTCTTTTGCTACAAACTGAAAAAAAGCTAACCATGCTAATGGGTCTAGGTTGAGTAGGCTAATAAGGCTAACTAGCTACATTTGCCAACAATTACCTCGGAAACCTTAGAGAATAGAAGGCTGACCTTCCAAAATCATGACAGCCACTGTCACAGATGACTGAGGAAAAAAACACTTAGCTAACCGTGGTACTTTAGCCCTTCCCGCTAAAGGTTTAAACCACTACCAATTTGTCTCTAGAGCAATTCAGTGTCAAGATGAGCCAAAACTTCAATGTGAATACAATATGCAATTCAGAGAATTCAGGTTGTGTCCACATGTCACTAACCCTCATGTCCACTAATGTCTGTATTTCCTGAATAGTATATATTAGCAGAAGGAAAACCATAGCATTCCTTCTCTTGCTTCACAGACTTCACAGAAGGGATATAAACAAGACAAACTAGTTAAGCCATGTAAGACAAAGTCAATAACAAATTAAATGCATTGTTGAAGTGGATACAATCAATATTTTTATATTAACAATGGATCACATGACTACCTATATGTGAAAGCTGTCGCTTGTAGTGATAAATCCACCTAGAATTATCACTTGACTGCAGTTCCTCAGTGCTCAGTGTTTCAGTTTTCCAGCCAACAACTTCACTGCTGTGGTTCACTCTCACCGCTCTCATAGCTATGTAACTGTTCAGCACCAAACAGCAGACACACACTTAGCAATGTAGCATTTAGCAGCTAAAACAGGACAGAATCAGGCTCTCAGACGGGGGGGCTGCCTAGATAAGAGATTTTTTTTTATTAAACTCATTCACTTTCTTAGTCGCTTTATTCACTTGTGGGTCCTAGAGGCCTGAACTGAATGTACTCCACTACATACAGGCTGCCATACATGGGCACAGATTTGGATTTGGCAGTGATTAAAGCCCCAAGAGGACACTCAGGCAGTAAGAGCAGGAATTAAACCTGCAGGCCCTTCTTGATTCTTGGAAGTACAATGCTAACCAGTACGCCAGTGTCCTGTCCATTATCTTTATTTACTTTTCTTTTCATGTGCAAGAGTTAAGTAAGATACCATAAGGGATTCATTTTAACCAGCTTAACTCCACAGTGAAGCAAATTAAGGCACACTTCCTGTCTGATGTTTTCACTGGTGCAAATCTCTCATCGCTGACCTGTTCCTTTGAGGAGGTGCAGTGAGACACCGCAGGGTTTGGGTCTGGGGGACAGACATGACAGCGCTATGTAACCGCTCACGCTGTTAAATCTGTTGGGAAATTAATCCCTCGTTTGTTAGCTGCACACATTCCAATTAATCATGGCCCTCTCAGCGCACGGCTAAACGGTTGGAGTTTAGAATAATGTAAAGGAGTCAAGCTTATTTATTACCGCCAAACATTTTAAGACTTCAATCAACTGTCCCCTCAGCTGCTCTCCCGTAGAGAGAGCGAGAGAGAGACACACACACACACACACACACACACAAACAGAGATGATTTAGTCATCCCAATGAGGCATCATAAATCACACTTCTGAGCCAATAAACAGCTCTGCTTGGCCATCTCTGAACCTTCCAGAGGCACTGTTAGCCTTTCTGTCATGTTAGCGCTACAGAGTAATTAACAAGATGTTTCTGCAGGGAGAAAAAAAAGCACCACTAATACACATTTCACTGGAGAGTGTTGTGTTAGTGAGTCAACAAGGGTTACGCGCCGTCAGAAAAAACAACACAGTGCAGGTTCCACTTGCTTTTTTTATTCGCTACATGTGTTAAGACAACTGTATCATTCCATGTAGAATTTAGCTCGGTATTTAACTTTGTGTGATTGGGCAGATTTTCAGGCACTTTGGTATACCCAAAATGCCAGCTGCAAAGCATGTGAAGAATGATTGAAAAAACATTGAGATGTCATCCCAAACAAAGAGCGGGCACGCCACAAATCTCACTGCTGAGAGGAAATCATTCTCACCTAAATCCCACCGAGACTAAAAAGGATTCAAGGATTACAGCAAGCGCTCACTTAGCTTTTATCAAAGTGCAAAGCTGTGCAGGATAGTGTTGTCCTTGTTAAGACATTTAAGCAAGGAAGGAGTTGGGCTGAAGCAGTGCTGTAACACTTAATCAGACTGATGAGTAATTACTTCTATATTTTTACTTTAGCAATGGAAACATCTCCCTCAGATATATTTTAGCTCATACTACTTGTTTGCTTCTTTGCACATTTCTCAAAATATTCACCCTTTCTATCTTTTTCCCTTGTGCGTCTTTTGTATTTGAAACGAGGGCAGGCAAGAATACTCTCATCTGATCATCTCCACCCTCAATTTTCCAAGCTCATGTTTTGCATGGCTTGCTGTTGGTTGTTTAAAGTGTTTCTGACGTTGCCTTGTTATCCTGGAGCGCTGCGTATCTGTGTGATCTCCATATAGAAGGATGTGCGTGCATGTTCTCTATGAAGTGATGAAACGGAGTGTATTTATGCATATGTCTGTTCTCGCTATGGCAGGGAGTGCATGTGTTTTCACTTCGTATCATACTCCACTCCTCCTTACCCCCACATCATTACACTGTGCTTTAATCCCTCCCCACCTCTCTGGTTTCCCTCTTTTTATCCACACTCTGGGGATGAAACTTATGGTACAGCACCTCTTTGTTCATACAGCACAGGTAACACTGAGGACAGAAGGCAGAGTCTGTCTTGGTTCTTCAGGGAGTGGGGAAAGACAAAGAGAAGCCCTGAAGCTGTCTCACAGGTACAAAAACCAGCAGAGAAAACGGTAAATATGGATTATTACACAGCATGAGTGTATGAAGGCAGCAGGTACAGGAATAACACTTGTGAAACCTGATGTGAAAATTAATGGGTGTGGAAAGGTTCAGTTACAAATCACTTTTTGGATGTGTTTCTATTTCAAACTTTAAGTGTTTATCAAAGCAATATCAAGCTGCCTTTACTTGAAAGGGAATTCAGGTATTTATCAAGCTGGGTCTTTTTCTCATAATTGACCAGTCACTAAACTCCTACCCCAGATGTTGAGTCGAAATCTGTTCCCCACTTGAATATATGGTGTTTCCCGTTCTGGACGTTAGTAGCTCTCTACAGCTATAGAGCGCTGCAGGCATGAGGTATTTTTGTAGGCCAATGTGGAAGTTAGCATCACCCTGGTTCCCTCAACAAAAAGCCAATGGGATTTTTCCATTGGATTTTGGATTATTGCAGAAAATAAGCTCTGTGGCAAACAAAAGTTTACACTTACAAGTTTTGTTCAGAAAGATAATCTTCACAAATGAACACCACTGTTATGATTTTTGAAGCGCAAAAGCAATCACCAGAAGAAAAAAGCTGACGTTAGGCTATAAACAAACTACACCACGATCGCTTGACTTCACCACCGCTAGGCTTCCATCTTGTAATTCGATTTTGCGAGCTTACCTCTTCTACAAAAGCCTTTCAGAAAGTCTGAGTTGGACTAGTTTGCAAGAGCGCGAGTATAAACACAACAAGGCTGTAAAGGTGGACGAGTGAGGAGATGAGTTTCTGTGTTCGACGTGATGACGTTTAACATCCCCGACAACCTCTGTAGTCTCATTTAGCCACTTGTTAGCAACCACCTTTTTTAAGACATGTAAAAGCTTCAAAATTCACGAGTGTTGTATTTACTGACGTATTTTATGTTGCAGAACAAAACGTGAAAATCTTTTATGCTTGTGTTAACTACAGACCTTCAGGGATCTAACCAAAACCCCATTCAAGAAATGTATTCATTGACTTCGAGACGAGGGAATCTGAAGTGCATAAATGATAACTCATTTCTAGGTTTTAGGACTCATTCCTGCAGCACTCTATTGCATTTGGGGAAGTTTACACTCCAGCAACTCCAGCCAACGTTACGTGAGATAGTGTTACATTCACATTAACACATCAGTGAGTCCTCATCCTCAAAGCCTTTTCCTAAAACATGATCTGATATAAAAAATGTTCCTATCAATACAGAACTAACTAGCTTTACACTGCAATACCTGAACAATGCTGTTTCTGTATTTCCATGTGTTCTTCATGGATCACTGAGGATGCTGACTCTTTGGGTTCTCGTTTTAAAACAAGTTAGCTTACTTTGGTCCATTTTTTAAAGGCTAGCGTTACAAGCTGTTAAAGCACAGATTTTTAAAGATAGCGGTTGCCAGTGCTGCATTGGCTCATGTGTTCAACCAATCACCGTACACTTACGCCTGGACCAATCACCATACACTTATGTCACTCAAGGTTTCTCTTGTGTTGGTTGAGTACCTATTCTGAAGTAGGAGCTAAAAAAAACAGCGTTCTAAGAACTATAATTGTTCACCGTTCTTGCAGAGGGAACACAATACAAAGGGGATGGGTCCTCCAATTGTTCTTAGAACTATGAAAAAGTTCCTCCAATCTGAAAACGCCTATTGTTTTAAAAATGAATAGTAATTTGAGTGGTAAATCTGCCTGTTAATCCATTGTCATTGTAAAATGCATATGAAAGGAAAGCTTGACATGCTAACTTTGCACTTTCCACCTCTGTTGTAGAGATTCAGGAAACGCAGAGTCTGGCATAATACGTATGTCAGGACAATCTGCTTGATCCTTCTAAAGCTTTCGAAATAAACTTTGTTTTATATAAGTCTTTTAAATACTTTAAAACTGAAAGTAAACACAGAAATTAGCTCCCTGGATTAGCTTTTGTAGCTAACTGCATAGGGATCTACTTCTAGGGCAAATATTTCGCTACCTGCCCTGATGTATGTTTTTTGCTGGACTCCACATTTCCGAATGTCTGCAACAGAGGTGGCACGTGGACATATGTTCTTTTGTTCCATTTGGAAAGTTAATTACTACACTTAACTTCCACTATCAACTAACAACTGGTGCCTTGGTTGGAAAGATACGTATGTGAAGGCCAGATTACCAAAAGAAATGGAAGGCCACTTTCTCATACGCTTCTTCTACATTGTCGCCCAATACTGGAATTTTTATTTAAATACTGAATACCAGGTCTGCTGACTTTCTACCTAAACCTACTACTGCCACTTTTTCCCAGCCCAGCAGTGTGAACTTCCTCCCAACCTCTCACTCATTAGCACCATGTTGACCACGACAATGTTACAGGCCTGAGATTAGACCCACCTCTTCAAAGGGAACTCTGGTGGATAGTGAGGCTGAAAGTGATCAGGCTGCACTGGACAAGAGGATCACTTTTAATGAGTCTCTTCTCTGTTCCCACTATCTAGACAGCTCAACCTAAAGACTGCCTTGAAATGAACTAGGCAGTCACTGAAACGCAGATGAAAGAAATGGTAAAATATATACACTGTGTTTCCATTTATTTGTACACTTCACACAGTAAATTCTCATATAATAAAAGCCAATATTTGAGAATTTACGGTAAGCCATTGTGAAGGTTGTGTGACTACAAGTATGGCTATTTAAGAAGAAAACAGCAATCAGGGCTTTTCAAATACAAATGCAATTTTAATTTTTTCATGGAAACTGTTTTCAAAATGAATAAAATAAAAACTATTTCATGAAAAGGTCATTAAAGGAACTAAATGAAAACCATGACATTTATTATCTTTGAGGGTGAGCAGGCTAGCTAGCTGTAGCTTATGCTAGGACTGTGACTTAAAAAAAATCAAATTCACATGATTTCAGTAACACAAAATTAGTTGCAATGCAACCAACATTGCCTAATCCCAAATTCCGTTGTAAAAATCTGTCTTGTTCCAAAATCCAAAATGCTCCCTCACATCGTTTTGCATCATGATTATGCGTTGAGCAAGGCTCACTATTTTTCTCCATTTTGCTTTAGCAATGCTAAGAGTACAACAATAATCAAATTATCTTTAATTATCTTCTTTGTCTGAGCTTCAGTCATATGCCATCGCCAGTTGGATAATGATTCTATGGGCCGACAGCTAAAGAGGGCCCACAAAAATGTAATTGGATGTATGAATGAATTCAGGATCCCCACATCCTAACTTGTACAGGGGATGTTATATTTGGCTATACACTATTGTTAGTCTCACTCCAGTCACCTTGATCAATATAAACCTCCATATTCTTCAATGTGACCTCTAAGGGATCCTTCAGGTTTAGCTTTTTTCTCACATGTGTTACTCAACAGCTCCTCGCAGTACAGTAAATGGTTTGTGTTGTCAATTTAAGGAGATAAATCTGCCCTGCCACCGACGGTGCCCTGGTTTATTCCCATTTCCGCTCTCCCACTAAGAATCTTACTGACAAAATATATGGCGTCAGCATGCTCCAAATCTTTGAGCCTTTTAGCCTCTTCTGTAATGCTTACACAGGGAAATTGAACAAGTGGACAGACTTTGCCACCGAACAATATTATACACTTTTGAGCAAAAATTTTTACTTTAGTGACCACAGTGTGATTGTTCTCGGAAGAAGTGAAAAGCGGTTTTGTTTTAAAGATTTACATCAGTTGCATCAATCCTGTGTTGTGTTGGATTGATATTTGGTATTTCTCATCTACTGAACACCAAATTATAGGATGTATACGTAGTTAATAAAAAAGTGAAAACGCTATTCAGAGAAGGTGATAGTGTAAATTACGCTATTGTGAAAATCATTACTATTTAACTGAAGATTAGAGCTAATGTTTTCATAATTATTCCTCTTGCAAATTATGTCGGTCCTAGTCACTAACTGCTCTTTCCTTTCATTTTATTCATCTAGAATTAAATTATATAAACGTGGGCCCAGAGTGGATAATAGTGACCTAAACTCTACCACGAATACTTCAAATACGTATAAATGACTGGCTTGAAACAGCAATCCTGCTACAGTTAGAATTCCTTTCAAAGCCACATAACTATGAAAGCATGTGTAGTGTTCTCCTTACAACATGCCAGCACAAAAAGGAGATCAAAGTAACCAAAAGTGTATTCTCTAAGTTTGGGGTGACACTGTAACGTGTTTTGAGGGGCAACAATAGCGTCATCATCCACATAATATGATGCCCTCTTGTTTCATGTTGGATAATGTCCAGCAATTTGCCACCTCACTCCTCTCTTTCTTTCTGAGGAGTCTTTGATGCTGTGTCAAATGTCTCCCTCTTCAAAGTGTTCAAGGATATGGACCACGGTACCAAAATTGGTTGCATCTATACACTGCGAGCCTGTTATGAACCTGCCAAATAGAGAGGACATTGATGGAGGAGTATGCTGATGCAAGGTTGTATGTTTTATCAGCCCTCAAAACAATGTGCGCCTGGCTCAATTTTCAATCAGATGGCATGCTGAAAGAGAGAAAAGTTTTGTGCGACTGCACGTTGTGAATACACTTCATACATTATACTTTCAAACAGCATCTATCAAAGTTAAAAAACGGTGTCTGATGAGTTAGACTTTATCATACGGTGTGAGACATTTAATCTTTTCGCAGGGCTAGCTCTTCTCTTTCCTGCCATTGATTTTGACCATCATAAGCTGTACTGTAGATAATGATCAGAGTCTAATCAGCTGCATTATCAGTATGCCCTTCCCTATCTGAGCTGCCAACACCTAAGGCTGTCCAGTCAAACGTTGCTCGGGTGCACAACTCAATGGTGGACAAACAACCTTGCTATGATGTGCCAAACACTTCTGAATAAATGTCCTTTCCTGTGTGCTTTGTGGCATTTAAAAAAAACAACTTTCTTCTTCTTTTTTTAACATTGCCTTCTTTAATGGCAATGTTGGCTGCTCTGTCGGCTGTTTAACCAATCAGTCAACCAATTTCATGCAGACAGAAATATCTCAGCAACTTTTGGCTGTATTACTGACTTTGGTGATTCCCTGACTTTTCCTCTAGCGCCACCAGCAGGCTGTCACTTGTGATTTTAAGAGACATGTCTTGACAAATATTGGATGGACCGACATTTTGTACATTCTTGGTCCCCAGAGGATGAATGTGAAATATCTTAACATTTACTGGATGGACTGCTATTAAATTTTGTAAAGACATTCATCCTTGTAACTTTGGCGATCCCATCTTTTCTTCTAAAGCCACCACGAGGTTAACATTTTTTAGTTTTTAGTGAAATCTCTCTACATCTATTGGATGGGTTGCCATAAAATTTGGATCCCTTCAGGACGAAAGCTATTAACTTTGGTAATCCCCTGACTTTTCATCTGGCACCATCATCAGGTCAAAACTTAAACTTAGCGTCCAGGGTGGCTGTAGACTAGTCTCGTTGCCCCACATACAGCCATAATAATAGTGAGGGTATTGATTGATTGGCAGCAGACTGTTTCAGGAAAGATCCCTAATGTGTGTCCTCCATCAGTAATAACTCCTTCATCCATGTCACTCTGTGGTATGCATTATTTCTGCAGCTATTACTAAGAGTTCATTATTATATTATAAGTGAGTAGCTATCAGCAAAGAGGCAAGCAATTTACTTGTCAAAATACATTACTATGTGTGGTTTGAAATATGACTGGGGGGAGCTCTGGCCTGGTGCGTGCAGAGCACAGGCAGGATCCTTCTGCTAAATTATGGATAGTAGACTACGTTTTAAATTGGGACGCTGAAAACAGTGCATCTCCCATCCTTTCTTTTAAGGTTACTTTGAATCCTTTCAACTGGATCTCTCATCGCCCAGCTTGCTTTTCAGAGAGGTAAATTAAATAGCCGCTCTTTTCATTTGGAAACAGTGCTTTTTCTGATGGGTACTTAAGCTGGTATACCTGCCATCAACGGAAATCCAGAGGCGACTACTAGCTGTGATTCACGGTTAAGATTACTGCCGAAGCCCAGGAAACTTTTTATTTTTATTTTGCATCTGTCAAGTCTTTAATGCTAATCTACCTCAGCTTCTCCCTCCTCAAGACTTCTCTTATTTTCGCTGAAGCGGCTTTGATCCCCCACAGAGCCAGGTGATCTCCATTGCAACTCTTTGGTTAAGTTCTTAGGCTGGATTAGAAGGGATGGATGAGGAAAGGAAGGAAGCAGCCCCATCTACGCTCTTTTTACCCATAACCCCGTAGAGAAAAAGCAACATCCAGCTGTGCAAATTGACAGCTCGCAGGACAGCACCCCAGCGCTGCAGACTTATCTTGCCTTCTACCTGGTTCAGCGTGGGGCTTTCCCCCACCCCCATCTGTTTCCTCTGTCATCTATCTCTTTAGTCTGTGCTTCCTCATCTGCAACCTCACCCTCCCGAGACCCTCACTGTAGAGGATTAAAGGCGCTCTAATATGATTCATGAGATACATCTAACTCATTCTCTGCTGGTTAGAGAACAACATTGCACTCCCGAGAGAGTCGAAGAGAGAGAAAAAAAAGATGAACTAAGGTTTTTTGTTTCTGTTTGTTAAATGACTGCCCTGCCTAGCGCTGTCTAAATGAGGACTGTCGTTTAGTCCCTGGTGGGGTTATCTTTTTCCTCTCCACCCACGCGCATCGCCCAGGCTCTGTTGGCTGCTACCCACTTGGGAGAACAAACTAGATGATCCGCTGCTGCGTAGCTCCCAGCAAATTTAACACAAACCAAAGAACCTTTCAAAGTTAAACAAATCACCCTTGGGCGTTGTGTCCTTCCACATTTGGCTCCAACTCTCAGAGCGCAGTAATGTTTGTAGACTGCATAAACAGCTGGGCGGCACAGAAAGTGAGAAACAATATTGGACAATAAACTGGTCTTATTCATCGGCAGGAAAATCTCAAGAGGGAACAAGAGAGCACTGGAGTTATTTGTTAATAGTGAACAATGCTGGTTACTTGAAATGTGCTCATTGTTATTCATGGATGCTGTAACAAACTTGGACATTATATGGTTAATTTTAAACATTTAAGTAAAATTCATGTGTTTTGGGAGTTTTATTGACATTTTTTTGTCTTATTTTTGAACATTTTGACTTAATTTGTATCAGTAATAAACATTGTGCTCACCAAGTTGTTTGCTGAGATCTGGGAATGCGGCAACATCGCTAAAACAAATTCAGACGGGTCAAGAAACACAAGTAGACAGGTTTCAAACAAAGCCCCAGGTTAGCCAGATTTATTTGGAAGAGAAAATGAAGGCCATTGGTAAAATTATTTACCAAACTGTCTGACGTAAACATCCATTAAAGTTTACAGACCAACATCCTGCTTCACTTTTGACTTACCATGTTTAGTGTAGTTGCAATGAGAGTTTAATTAGTGATATTTCGGGTATGCTTACTGTCTTATAACTCTTAACTTGTGCTGGACCATTAGCCATCCTGGAACCTCTCTGCTTCTCTATCCCTTCGGTGCCTCATTCCAGACATCTTTGATCTTGATGTTCATCCTCCAGGAGACTCTGCCTCACCTTGTCCCTTCTCCATCTTTTCCATGTGAATGGCATCTTTGAGTTTTGCCCTCCAGGTCTTCATGGCAGAGAGGAGGTTGAGTGGTCCAAATCCTACCTGTCTTGGAGGCACCTCAAAGTTGTTTTCGTCTTCCCGAATCCATATTGTTCATATATGTTTACAATTGTTATTCTGTTTCTCCAAAGGGTACATTATCTTTGCTTCTTGGCTTGTCTGACTTCGTTGCAGCAATGTCGCAGTGTTCCCAGATCTCCACAATTGAGAGAAATTATGGCATAGGCTATGAAAATAAGAACCAAATTGTAATTGAATTATGCTTTAAATTTGGAACTGGTGTAAGATACAGGCTACAAATTATCTTGATTATTGTTTGTGGTAATTAAAGTTGCTGGGGAACTCCTTACTAACAGCTTTTGAATATAGAAAGTCTTCCTCTGAAAAACTTCCAATCGCTTGTGAGAAAGGCTGCAGATGAGATATCATACAAACATCATGGTCATCAGCAGAGGCCATCTGCCTCTTCATTGTGTACCTCCAAATGTGTCACTAGTGGGCTTTCACAGTTTGCTAGCATTAGGTAGGTGGAAGTGAGTCAACTGTGCCAAACTAACAAAGCGTGTTGGCAACAAATAATAAAGCACTCTGTGTGGACTTTTAACATTCAAGGAGGAGAATTGCTTGATAATTAGATTTTAGAACTACCAACAAACAATAATTAAAACCCAAGTGAGGAGCTGCAACTCAAAATATTACTAAATATTGCTCTCACACACTGTAGACAAAAAATGATGGAAATAATACAATGCTCTGTCAATGTGCTCTTACTTTCTCCCTGTAATCCAGAGCCACAATTATAGTTAAATACAGAGCCATCTACTATATCCAGTGTCCAGAAATTACAGGATCAATAACACTTTTACTTTAGACTTGAATAACTGCAACAAAGCTTGGATTTCATGTGGCATTATATGACATATTGAACCAGTGAAATTGCTAGCTACACATATGATATAGATTAAATGGTCATTAGGCAGAACGAGGATACTTGTGTCTCCACAGCACCACAGTTAAAGGCTCTAACAGCTCTCAGATCACAATTATTTCCGACAGAAATGGCTTGTGATAGAACGGTCAGGCTCTTAAACACTGCTATCTGACAGCTATTTCTCTGGCTGGGCAAAGCATTACTTATGACAGGTTGGGGGGGCTATATTAATCATAGATTGATATGCAGTACAGGAAAAAAAGGATTACTATATGAGGCTAATGCTTGTCATAATTAGAGTCTTGATATGTCAGTTTAGGAAACTGTTTGTGCAAAATGCATAAACTGAAGACATGTGTTCGAGAGGAATTGCACACAGATGTGAAGTCACAATCACAACCTTTACTACCTCTTCAAATATGTACATAGTATATAAACGGAATAGGGAAAGCTGTAAATCTGTCTAAACCTTACATACAGTCAACACCTGTATAGGAAGGTCGCACAGGAGCATTCATTCATTCTACTACTACTCCATCTTAGCCCACTGGGATGTCTTCATCTTCAGCAATATCAATCCCCTATGCATAACTCCTCATAGCCGCTATTTTATCTCCTGTTATAGTATCACATGTTTAACAAACTAGTCATGAATTCTGCATCT
The DNA here is from genome assembly GCA_002120245.1 of Maccullochella peelii. NCBI lineage: Eukaryota > Metazoa > Chordata > Actinopteri > Centrarchiformes > Percichthyidae > Maccullochella > Maccullochella peelii. Next base: position 67,510 of record LKNJ01000385.1, on the reverse strand, counting down.
AGATCTATTTGACTGTACAGACTGAAGCAAATAGTGCTGTCCAGGGTGCTGCTCAGTGTTCGACACTGTCTACTATGCTGGTGGTGGGTTAGAATCCTGCTATTATAGCAACTGTCAGTAAAGCGTTAGCTGTGGGTAAGAATTTGTTATCAGTGTTGGGAAGGTTACTTTTGAAATGTAATAAGTTACAGATTACTAGTTACCCTGTTAAAAATGTAATAAGCTTTAACTTCATTAAAGTAATGTAACTTATTACATTTGATTACTTTTTGATTACTTTTCTAAAAATGTTTTAAACTGGGCAATAAAGTCCTAAAAATATACATTTAAACCAGGCAGTGTAAACCTCACAGTTCTCAACACTGATTACTGTCAAAATGTATTAAAAGTTCTTCAATATAACTTGAATTAAGATTGGAATGTTTTGATTTTAATGCACATTCACCAAAACAAATCAGAAGTATGTAGATCACAAACAACAAACTCTGACTGCAGTAAAGGAAAAATGTAACCATGACCTCAAACCAAGTCTACATTCAGATCAACTCACTGCTGAGTGGTGATAGAACTATCGATAAGGCTGGGTACTGTTCCTGAATGACTCTTTTCCAATAATTATTTTTTATTTACAGATAATTCTGAGGTTGTATAGATTTAAAATAAACACACATCTTTGTATAGCTTCTAAATAAAATATTGATTTTAACAAAAAAAAAAAAACCCATTACATTACTCCTTTCATTTTTCAGAAGTGAAAATTAAAGAATTGATACCCGGCCAAAACTATCAAATAAAACTATTGAAGAAGTATGAAGTAGGACGTGTGTTCCTGTACACTGTATCTGCTTGTTGGATCGGAGTGTTCTGTGTGTGTGTGTGTGTGTGTGTGTGTGTGTGTGTGTGTGTGTGTGTGTGTGTGTGTGTGTGTGTGTGTGTGTGTTGTCTTTGGGTGTAGATGTAACAGTATCATTCTGTTCCAAGTTTGATTTTTGGTAGTGTCCACACACCAAACATCGGTCATCATGCTGTATGTTGGGACAATACGGTTTGTTGTAGACAAGCAGTAGGACCTGTTCCATGTGGTCACCACTCATTCTGTTTCGGAATGAGGTCAACAAATTGCCTCCATGACTAAATAGATGCTCAACAGAAGCACTAGAAGGCAAAGTGGTGTTGTACTTGACAAAAAGCCTCCCAACTATAGGAAATGCCTTAAGAGATTTCAGGTTATTATCTGAATCTTCTAGGTACTTCCTCACTTCTTCATGAGTTGTGCTGTCAGATGAACTCATTTTGGCATTATCAAAGACAAAAAAGTTCTCATCTGACTTCACAGATGAGCTGTCATCTTTCATCTCAGTTGGACTGTGTTGTTCCAGTGCAACAGCTTCTTGCAGGAGGGTTATCCTCATGTCCTCTCTTCTCAGGGCTAAGCCAGCATATGCGGAACTTTGGCAAGGTTGTGGTTGCCATTTTTGTTTCATGGCTTGCTAACACTGATCCAAAGCGCTTTTCTATAGCCACAGTGGTAGAGGTGATGATGTGTGCAGTGTAAACCACATGAGCTAGCTTCTCAGAGAGCTTTGTCTTGAGGCTCAGCAAGGTAAGGATTAGAAATCCTAGGTAACACTTATTCTCACCCTGGAGAATGTCGATGGCAACAGCTAGAGGCTGCAGAACATCAGAATACTCTTGCAGGAAAGCAAGCTCTTGCGGGTGAAGCCTTGCAACTTCAAGCTTGTCACAGATCTCCCTCAGCTTATATTCTGGGAGACCTACAACTTTTGCGATGGCCCTGAATTCCGAGCTCCATCTAGTGACTGATGGGACAATCAAGTGCATGTTGGCTATCTCCTGAATCACTTCTGTGGCTAATGAAGATCTGTGTGCGTTGTTCCAGATAGATGAACATTTAGCCATGGCACTTCTGTACACTTTATGCGATGACCCACTTGATGCCGCTTTGTGAATTTCATTATTGGCAATCAGATTTAATGTATGAGCAGAACAGCGTTGATGTGGTGGGAGAAAAAACTGCTCTTCATAACCCCTTCCTGAAGATGGCCAGTGATATCCAAAAATGTCACTCCATCATTGTGATCATCTGACTCATGCTTACTTGCACCAAACTCACGGAATGCCAAAAAAATTACAAAATTACTTCCATTGTTAGTCACTGTGGATCTCACTTTGTTTTGTATCTTGTACTCAGCATGGATTTCGTTTAGTTTTGCTGCCACTGCATCATAGGTGTGTCGACCCTTGAGGCGTGCACATGCCAATGCTGCAGACTTTCTGTCCAGAGTGTCTTTGTCAATCCAGTGACATGTCATTCCGAAGAAACTCCAGTTTTGTGCTGACCAAATGTCAGCTGTGGTGCAAACACTGTCCACTTTAAAAAGCTTGGAGGTTATAGATTCCTTCATTGCAGCAAACTCTCTATCAATGCGCTGCATCAGTTTTCCTACACATGACCTTCTTCCCTCCACTGATTCCCTCAGTCAGCTTTCAGAATGACGGCTGCTCCACCAATGAAAAGCATTGTACGTCATCAACCACAAAGTTGAATACCAGTCTATTCACACTTTACTGTGATATGTCGAGCCCCGTTTCTATCCTTGCTTGCTTCAAAGGGAGTTGTGAAGCCACTTTCATTCATTAGCGTCTTCCATCATAACTGATTGACTTGATGTTTTGTCTTGAGTCAATAGAGTCCTCGGATGTTTTCTCTAAAAAAATTAGAGATAGTTGTATTTAAGAGAAACCACATAATTATATACCATTATAATAAACAACCATAACATTTTTGTTCTTTACAAAAATATCAATATCCAAATGATGGTGACTGAGCAGGCCAGAATATCAAAATAAAACCTAAAAATCTGCATACCGTTCTGTCTCCCACCATGTGTTAAAAAATTTTTTTTTAATACCACATAATATTGACTTCTCACTAATAACATTGTAGGAGCAAGAACAGTAGTTCTAGCTTCATACTTACTCCTTGACTCCCGCAGTGTAGCCTAACATATGCATGTTGTTATTGTTATTTTGAAATAAAGTTATATTCTATATAGAATACTGTTTACACCCAATGACCAACCATGTAAATGTGTGTTTTTTATTAAATATATTTTGGAGAAGTCAAATCACATACAGGCCAAACTAATAGTGATATATTCAGATTTGTCCACTAGGTGGCGCTTATGGTTCATTTTGATTTTGTGGAGAAGACTAAGGCAGGATAGGTTTTAGGGAGAATCTGCCTTGTCCTTTTTGCACAGGGCAAACTGGCAACAACTGCTGTTGTGTGCCCAACAAAAAGCACAGGATCCAGCATACTTTGGACCAAATAATTTAGGCTGTTGGTGCCCTGTAGAAATTTCACAACCTAATGACCTCTCCGAGTCAATATTTAATAAAAACACAATGCTGATTTAAGTTAGTGAGTGTTATTTGATCTTACATAGGCTAACTACATCACTATTCAAGGAGGACTACCGTTAGCTAAGATTTTCTATCAAGGAGTTCATAAATGGAGGTGCGGCTCTGCAAAAGGCGTCTTTTAGCTAGCTACTAGCTAACAATAAATTTGTCATGAATGGAGATTAAACATAAATATATAGTCTACTAGACGGGCACCGAAATATAGAGCTGAAATATGTGGTGAGGCGGGAGGAAGGCCTAGGCTACTTTATTTTATGTGACTGATTGCAGTTACATTAACTTACCTGCAGATGTTTCCTCAGGTTTGACATCGAGCATTTCGATGTTGACAGCATTTTCACCGCTGGTAAACAAGCTTTACACTGTACAGTAATGTTAGAGCCGTTTTCTGTTTTCATAAGGAAAATATGTTTGAATTTCCAGCACTGAAAGGCGTTCTTGTCCAATGACGTGGCCACCCGCTGACTAGAGCAATGAGCATAGATTTGTTTGGCAGGTGAGAGACGATGCAAATTCAAACAAGAGAACCAATCAAAAACAACAATCAAATTTGTCCCAATGGCGTTGCTGGTCCGTAAATATGCCAAGTCATTCCTGCATGGCGAAAAGATGCAAAGCAACAGAATGAATGTTGTATTCTACATATAATCTTTTTACCAAAAGAATATATTTGGATGTAACCTCTTTGTAATCCCAAACATTTTGATTAGTAACTGTAATTTAATTACATATTTTTTCTTAGGAACTGTAACGGATTACAATTACATTTATTTTGTAATTTAATTACGTAACACTGTTTGTTATACATCTACATGTCTATATTTACTGTATTGTGTGTGTTTCAGATTGTTTGCTGAGGGCTTTCTAAATATATACCTAGGGATGTCCCTTCTAATAATGAGTTATTTGACCCCGATCCCAATCTGAGTCCTTTAATGTTGGGGATATGCCAATACTGAGCCTGATCCAATACATATGTTTTTTTAAATGTATCTGACACATTGAAATAACAGCTGTAGTTTATAAGGTTAAATGATTGAGAGTTGTTGGGACTACAAAGTTCACTCACAATTGTACTGCACAGTAGTGTTACAGAGTGATGATTCTTCCCTCACAAAAGATCTAGACACCATCAACATGTCATAAACACCAGCAGGCTGAGGTGAACAGAACAGCAAGGATCGGATTTTGATTGGCTTTGTTTTAGCCAATCGTGATCCATTAAAATATGGCCGGATCGGCCCCGAAACTGATCCTTTTGATCGTCTTGGGACATCTGTACTTATTTGTTTACTTTTGGAAGCTTCATATATACTTTATGTACTTGTTATGGGTTTGTTATCTGTTTTATTGTATGCCTTGCATGTTTGCATGTTCAGCTCATCTGCTGTGCACTGACTACACTTTCTAAGACATTATTTATTTATATGTGTGTGTGTGTGTGTTGATATACTGTATATATGGTGACCTTTGTCAGGCATTTCCTTCCTGTTCTTGTATAGAAATGTGACTATTCATGAAATTTGACAGTATGTGGGTGCTGTTTTTTGTTACTTCAACTCATCCCTCAGCACCTGGATGTATGCAGGTGTGCTAAGATTACCTTTTCCTTGAATTATTTCTTATATTTAGTTCCACATTACATAGATGACAATTCTTTCCAGGAACCTTCCTATAAAATTACTAGGACCAGTGAAAGCATTTCAACAGAACTCTTAAGGACACTCAAGCCCCTTAGTCAGTTTTCACTAACATACATTAAGCTATAAAACCATCTTGCAGTGAGCAGAACTGTTTACCTGGGAAAGAGGCCAAAGCAACTGTCCTCTCTCCCTCTCTTTCTCTCAGTGTAAGAATGATTGATCTCTCCATTGGTGATAAGAAGCTCTTCTCCATCATGCGCCTGCTGCCACCTCCGTCCCACTTTCCCTGAGCTATCATAGCAGGCCTGTCTGAGAGGCCCATGATAACGACAGGCCTGGGACACTAAGGTAAATCAATCTCAGCGAGGGAAGTGAGGGGAGGGCTCACTGTGTGTGCACATCTGTGTATTTATTTTTTTCAACAGCTGTCAAGGAGATGTTACCAATACACATGTCTGCACAAACATTTAGATGTGATAAGATATTTGCCTAGATACTGAACTGCAAAACAACACATTAGCATTTATGTCAAATATGCTGTACTATACTATATTCTTCAGAAATTAAATAAATGATGGGTATGAGTGGAAGCAGTGTCATCACTGGTTGCTTTGTCATGTTAGCTAGTTAGCTAACTAACAAACCCTAAAAATCCTTACCAGTAAGTAATTGACTGACAGATAGGCAGACTTTTATTAGCTGTAGCTAGCTAGCTAATTAGCTAACATTAGTTTCATGAGGTTGCTGAAAATGCTGCCTGCTGCCGACATTTTACTGTTTCAAACTAACTAGTTTAACCCTCTGAAAACGTACCTCCTGTCGGCAGCCCCAAACTGGCCACAGGAGGTTGTTGTTTGCATAATCCTGTTTAAACTGATCTAAAATAAAAACCGTAATCGCTAGAGCATTTGTTCCTGTTGCAGCAGAAAGCTAAGACTTCTGTCTTTCGTGTCATCACATTGTATGCTCATGTCGGGAGTTGATGACGTCATTACATTGAGTTACATGGGGTGCAAAATGTGATGACAACGCGAGGTGGCGTGGTTTTAATTTATGACAGTTTCAATAATTTTATCACTCATTATGGTTTATTGACTTAAATAGCCTTTTAGCTTAGGTTCTACAGATTTTAGTTATATGGAGCATTTTAAGATAATCTAAGAAATGATATCACAATAAGCAAAACTACCAATGTAGGGACTGGCAGATCATTTCTATTGCAGAGTTCACTGAGTGCACTGTTAGTATTTTCAAAACAGGTTGTTTCACTTATAACATTACAAAATAAAATACTAGCAGTTAGCCTAAACTCTATTAGCAGCCAGGATCGGCTCCCACACAGTGGAGAAATACTAAACAGTGGACATGCAGTGGGGCTTTTTTAATGTAATGAATGTTCGAAGATAAAGGTGTCAGTTCACAAATTTTTTTTTTTTAATTCACACTTATTTTCTGAGACAGTGAAAAGTGCAGGAAACCTACCTCTCTAGCTTCTATGGTCTTTTTGGAAGGATTGTTGAAAAAGGTTGTTTGCTAAGTGGATTTAAGCTATTTTGGGGTTACATTTCCACTCTCTAATCTCTGTAGTTTATCATCAGTTGCTTAAAAATGTCCTAAAGAAAAGGAAGAAATTTCATTCAGATAAAATGGAACATAAATGTCTCAAAAATGACATCTGGCAAGTGAATTATTATGGCACTCCATAACCACCAACACACGGAATTGCTTCATCTGCTATTGCAGTATGTTCCGACAGAAAAAGAAATGTGTGAACACATCGGGCCTCACCGTGCAATACAATACCACAGGGTAAAGATGCTGACAACAGTTGTAATTGTGTTGTTTACATCTACAGTATGTTTTCTTGCTAATAGTCTTCTTCGTGGCCTTTGTTTTATTGCATTATAGCCACTAACTGTCAATCAGCAAAATAGTGTGAAACCAACAGCAGAGTGTGCACGTGAATCACCCCGCTCACATGCTCGTGCATAAATGATACAACAAAAAGGGACCCATATGACCCACATTGCTCCATAGTGTCAAAACCTCAACAGGGTACCTTTACTTTACAGCCTGCAGTTTTTCTGCATATACTGCAACTGTATATACACACAACTTAAGAGTGTAATTGTAAGCAGCGTGTGCATGTATGTGAGTAGCCCAGGTGCTGTCAGAGCGAGGACTGCCCCCTGACAGAGACAGGTCACCATGAAGCCTGTAATTTATGAGCAGTGATGTGATCTCTGAGAGACAGGGGGGAGATGAGTAATTAGACCCTGTCCTCGTGCTTGATTACAGTCTTGTTTCTACATAAACCGCATCTACCCAGGGAGGCTACATTACCATTTCCCCAGTGCTGCCTGGTTATATTAGCGAAGCACTCATTCGCAGTTTTTTATTTGTTCCTCCCTGCTCTCTTTTGACAGCTAAAATACTCTAAAGATATTACATGTGTGCACCTATTCTGATTACAGCAGGAGCTGATAAAGTGATACAGACACATCTTATTTTATAGTGGCTTGTAGAAATTTGGGGTAGAAAGTTTAAGCATAGACGTTCTGTCAGTGAGGTAAACAGTGTTATTTACAGTCCACTTTTAATTAAAATTACCTGTTACTCACAAACACTGTAAACTTTGATTTAATGGACCACCTACAATCATTTTTACCTGCTGTTTGCAACATTTTAGGTGGACGTTAATCTGTATTACATACTGTAAATTCATATTATGGCAATGTTAGTTCTGACCTTGCATTATGATTTACTGAGTGCCAGTATAACACCCCCACCAAAACTCTTTCAGTGTCCCTCCCTCAAGCCTATTTACTTTTTTGCAACCAGCAGCCATCGGGTTGAACAAGCTACCTATATCACGATTTTCTGCTTGGTGAAAATCAAACAAAGGCCACATCTTGTTCTCCATGCCCTTTGCACTTTGTAACGTTAGCTTATTGCTCAAGTGAGGCAGCAAAGGAACCATGGATGAACGCGGTCAGACCAGATTTTGCAGAGAGAAATTTACTTGCATGATGCGACAAAAAACACACAGGACAGCACGGTTGTAAGCATAAACTGCAGGGGCTAGTGTGAGTAGCGGGCAAACAACAGAATTCCACTGTTGTAAATTATACAGCGTTTTATCAAACACTTTAATTTTACTAAGCTCTATTAATGTCCTTGCACTCAATGAAGGTAGGCAGTGTCCCTCCCTCTAAGCTGCTTGGATTATTTTGCCATGCAGTTATATACACAAGGATATAAACTAGTGGTTCTCAACGGGGGCATTCAGAGAATGTCGGGGGGCGCTGGAAGCAACATTTTTGAAAGGGGGGCGGTGAGGTGTTCCTGGGAGGAGTTTGAGTTTACACCAAAGATTCACGACAAGAGGAGTTGAAATTTTCAAATAAATACGGTCTACATTCTAAAACCTGCCGGTTTACACCACCAATGCGACTAGATGAGACGTTATATAATTTCCATAGCAACGACTCTTTACTTCAGTGTTTCTGTCAGCTTTCTGTAGCGCAGCTCCATTCTGCCTTCACGGCAACGGGTCGTCAGAGAATCATCTATAAAATTTCACCAACATGCCGTTTACTGGGTCATCTCAGGAAAATGGACGCTCTCTTCCTTGGTATTCCTCGTGGAGGAAATGAAGAGTTTCTTCCTCTTGAAAGCATTCATTTCTACACCATGAACGCCGTGTTATCGCCGTGGTTACAAATTTACAAGAGGGATATTCCGCTGTCGGACTTCCCGTGACAGCAACTTAGCGTCTAGCATCCAGACACACGCTATAAAAGTATTCAATTCATGTGGCTTTATTGGCATGACTGTATAACAAGGCAACGTTGCCAAAGCATAGTAACACAAACTATACAATCACAATAAACATAAACGATATTAAAACCAGACACCTGCACCTGACAAGCTGAGTCACAGCAACGGCATCAGCCGGATGGATTCCAGCTGAGACGGTGGAGTTTACCGCTGCAACTTTTCCCTGCAGCTAAAACAGTTTCATCTAGTCATAAACGTTAGGCCTTCATTAAACATCTTTAATAAGTCTATGAATAAAAGGAAATGTGAAATCCCAAAACATGTGACGTTTACCAGGTTTAATTTTCCTGGAATAGCACAAAATAATGTCAGACCAAACTCCATTAAAAAATCTGCTGAATTAATTCTGCCCTATTTAATGCCAAAAAGTCACATGTTGAATAATAAGTGACTTGTGTGCGTTATAAATATAAAGACACATTTATTAGTAGACTAATTAGCAATAACATAACCAGTTCAAAATCGAATAGTCAGAAAATCTGCACCGAGAACAATTTGGTGGTTACACTCATTGCAGGTGTCTGAGGCTCTTACAGATGACCGCCTCCTCATTTACACTGACCACCTGAGGATGGTTAAGGTCGACATGGATGGGTAGTGCAGCCCTTTCAGGCGGACCCGACAGAATGCAAGCCCGCTATCCAGGTGCATCTTGCCGATATCCAGTGCGACAATGAGGCCTAGGCTACTTTCCACACCTCTGGCTGGGGCAGCATGTGGGTCAAATATGCCCAGCATTACCCGGCTCTCTGGAAGAAGACCAGGCTGCTGCTTCTTGCTTTCTCAACCACATATAGAGCAGGGATTCAGCCAGGTCCTCCACATGCAGTCCAAGTACCACAATCGCTTCTTGGCAACCCGCAGTGCTGATTTCCTTTGGAAGTTAAGATAAATCCTTGTCTTTTTTCCAGTAGCCTCAGACTTTTTTCTTGGTGGGCTGCCCTTGTTTTCCGTTGGAACAATTAATAAGAATGCTCTTGTTCTCTTATCTGATAATTAAAGCTAATTAAAGTTTTAATGTCAAATTTATAACTGTTGTATTTGTTTAACACTCATAATATAATGAGTGTTATAATTTCTATATATAATTATATAATATAATTTCATAGAATATAATTTCTATTCATATGGCTTTTTTGCTCCCTGGGAAAGTAATGATAATGATATTCCAACTGTCCAGTTAAAATCAAATCTGTTATTTAGCATTCAGTGACATGCTTTTTAATGATATAACAAAAAAATAATAATCATAATAAATACATATAATATAAATATAATAAATAATATACATAATAATCACAATACTAATCATTATTATTTGGCATTCATTGACATGCTTTTTTAATGATATAACAGAAAAATAATCAACATTAATATTCAGAGAAGACAGTTCGCCTACATTTTATTTGATGGGGGGCAGTAAGGGACCTGGATAATGGATAGGGGGGCGCTGGCCCAAAAAAGGTTGAGAACCACTGATATAAACAATCAGTATCTCCTGAATGAGTCAATCCCACCCAGTGTCTCAAAATGGCTGGACATTGGAGAGCCTTGCACCAATGGCAAATACAGCTTGCCCCCTTTCTAATATAAATGACTGGGGAGCAAAATCCTGTGTGACATATTTTAGAGTTGTGTTTGAATTAATTCAAACTAATTGCACATGTTAGCTCAATTTGGTTTTTGCCCTTCATTTTTTCAAAAACAGTTTACAACACTTTCACAATGCAGTACCAGTCAGCAGTCAGCCAGTTGTCATGGCTGACATGTTGTCTTGCCAGAAAATTGGCACTGTGTTTGTGTAAAAGGTCATTTTTATGAATTACCACTAATTTGTTATAACTCTATAGGTTATAAAAGCAGAATAGTGAAAGTTGCAGATTTAACAGTTTAGACTGATGGGATGAAGAGAATGAGGACGAAAGCAGGTAGAGTTTAAGAACTAATGCAGAGATGGTTTCATTGATTCAACAGCCATTCTTAACATCCAAAATGCCAAAAATGTCAACTTGCATGATTAAAAAAGGACCAGCAGACCGAAAGAGACATCCAGTAATTGCGAAATGTATCTCTGTGATCATGGTAAATCAATTAAAGTTGAACACCATCACACATATTTGTTAATACCTCCCAAAATACCTTTACCGAATACATTTTGACATTAAGCTAATGTCCTGGTCGATCAATATGCATTTCACAGATTGAACAGCACATTGATTCAGTGAGTAAACAAAACACTGGCAGCCTGCTGGGTAATCTCTATAAACAGATATCTGCATATGAATGCAGAATCTGTAGGCAAGGGACAAGATTTTGGTATCAGAAGCGTTCTGGTTTCTGTTTTAGTCCATTTGTAGTCCGAGTAGTATTGACCAATCATGTTTGAGCGGGCTTTGGTTGCATGCCGGTAAACAGTCCGCGTGGAGAGCAAAAGAGGCCAAAATGCAATCTCAGAACCAATCGTCTGATGACAATTTAATTCAGTTCAATTCAGTTTTATTTATATAGCGCCATATCATAACAAAGTTATCTCAGGGCACTTTTTCATATAGAGCAGGTCTAGACCGACTCCTTATTTAGCTTTTATCAATCTCGGAACCCTAGAGATTAGCTTTTAATGAACTTGTTAAGTTGTAAATGTATTTGCATTCAGATCGTAGCCGATGGGTTCCAAGATTGCTAATTGGACTGTAAACAATGACCGGCGCACGGAAGAAGTCTTGGCTCGGATATCCGTTATCTGCTGGCTATATCCGAAGTCCCGAAACACTGGCCATTGACCCCAGAGGCTAAATTGCCATCTGAATATAGCCAATGCGTTCCAAGAATGCCTGCTGGGTGGCAAAGTTCATTCTTTAACTAAAAAATAAAATGATGCATTATCATCAAATATGTTCATTTATTCTAGTATTTCCCACTAAACCCAGCACTCCAACTGCTTCCCAGTCATAAAAATATGAGACTTTCCCATCCTGCAAAGTCAATTTGATGTCACACACTTGAAAACAAGATAGAAAAAAAAATCAATATTTGATTATAAAATGTATATTTCTTATCTATGTTGTCACTATCTCAACAGAATCTTGTTATCTTCAAAAGCTCGACCTTGAAAAGGTTATATGGGATTTACTCATGGTTGCTGCAAGCTGTACTGTTTGGAGTCACCATTGTAAGGCCAAGGGTATGCTGGGAAAATCTGAGAGAAGAAAGTGAAAGCAAAATGACTTCACCTTAAACAAGTAAAGAGTCTTTTGGCAAGTCATTACACCTGTTGGTGTTAAATGGAAGCTGTTCAGCAGCCAACCAGAAAAGGCCATGGAAAAAAATTTAACTCCTGAACACCCGTGAGCCAGATATCTGATTGATTTCTGATACAGTCAAGGAAGAGCAACTGCAAAATAAAAAAAAGTTAAAAAAACAATATTAGGTGTGTATAAACATTCTTTCCTTAGGAGTCATGGTCCAAATGTGATCCTGAGTTCTGAACACTGGCTTCTGGATACGGTAGTATGATGTACTCTGCTCAGGCCTACTAACTGTACTGGACACAACAGTCAATCTAAGGCTTTTTAAGAGTGGCTGCACAGTTTGGACTGTGAGACAGAATCTGTTATTCATTCCTCCATTTCAGCAGGCAGGCTGTCTTAAAGGCAGTAACAATAAAGTCTTCAAAATGTCTGGATATATTTTATATATTTGAGCCATTCCAGCAGCATGGCTCTAGGGATGGCAATATCGGTCTGTCGGTCTATCAAGTTGATCCTGACTGAAATATCTCTTTATAACTCATAACCAATAAAACTATTGGATGGATTGCCATGACACTTTGTGCAGACATGTTTCCAATCCGTATAAATAGCAATAATCCTTATCTTTAAATCTAGCATTTGGTCAAAATTCTAATTTGTCCAATATTTTGGTTTAAGACCATATACCTGCAAAACTAATGACATTCCCATCAGCCTCAGCTGTACTTTGTCTTTAGTGCTAATTAGCAGATGTTAGCATGCTAACATGCTACACTAAGATGATAAACATAGTAAACATTACACCTCCTTAACACAGCATGTTTGCATGGTCATTGTGAGCAAGTTAGCATGCTAACATTAGCATTTAACTTAAAGCTGCAATAACTTATTTTTCTGGCCAGAAGAAACCAGCTGTGAACACAACATTGACATATCATCACCTTTTAAGTCAATATGGCAAACTTGTTAGCAAACAGTTGCTTATTTACACATCCAGCAGTTACGGAGCACCATTATCATTCATTTTTGCAGTCGTGCTTCTGTCTACCTGGTAAATGAAAGTCCAATATTCACTCTCTTTTAGCTCTGTTTTTGGTCTCTACCAACTCCTGAGGGAAATATCTGGCTCTTTAGCTGCTAAATGCTCCACAATGTTCACCAGCTAGTCTCTAACTGTGTCTGTCTGCTGTTTGGTGCTGAGCAGGTAGTGTACAGTGGGTTCTTAGAGCTTTTTTGCTCTAAGCAGCTGCTTGCTGCGGCTGAAAACGACTATGAGAGTGGTGAGAGTGATCCAAAACAGCAAAATTACGTGCCGGACAGCTAAACAATGAGCTGAAGCTCACTATAAAGCTCTGTAAAGCAGAGGTCAGCTGCAGATTGGGATGATAATTCTCTGTAGGTTCATTACTATGAACAACCTCTTTCACATTGTTACTTGATACATTATTATAAAAATTTAGATTATAGGTGCTTTAAAGCACTGTTGTATCCAAGTACAGCCTCACAGAGCTGCTAGCATGCTACTGCTAAACATTTAGCCTTGTTGTTTCTTTCATGACTGTTGCTTCAACTGAGTCTCCAGAGAACATCCAAATAGAAATGGTGTTACCATACAAAGTTGAAAACAGAAGAGTGTTTACTGCCTTCCATCATAGCACCTGTTCAGGTACATCATACCGACATGTCTACTGGAGCACATATAATGTGTCAGAGACAACGTGTCTTAAAATTGACAAAATTTACAGGGAAATTGGCTGATTTCAGGTTCACACTCAGAATTCAATCATTCTGGTTTCTCCAAAGATTCAATTTTCCATGGCTACACTTCTGCCTCCTTATGAAAAATGATGTAAGTTATATGTGCAGACTTAAGGACATCTAAGGTGGACTGCTGGACCACGTCTCTGCCATTGTTTCTCAATAGAGCCCCTCCCTTCCTCTTCCCACCACAACAATGTAACTACTGTGATATCAGGTCTGAGCCATATCAGTATTCCTCACCTCCCAAAATTAAGAATGCAATTACAGTGGCACAAAAGAGGAGGCGATGGCTCGTTCTCCTCTGCGCAGCTTTATGATAATTAAGTGACAGGAGGTCAAAGGCAGTATGTGTAAAAGTAATCATTGAGTCGTACTTTATGAATTTTAAGTGACCAGATAAAAGGTGAGGTTTGGGGAGTGTTAAAGCTGAGGGGAGAAGAAAAAAAAAATCTGCTTTTCTCATATGGCAGAGAGGAAATCTAGCGGAGGGATTTCAAACATTTTGTCATTTTCAGAGGGAGGTCTGTTTGCAAAAGATATCAGGAAGTTCACGACCGGGTCGAAGCATCGGTATGAGGCTGGTATTCATGTTGAAAGAGCCTTATGATGCCATTTCCATCCATGACGAGTACTGGGGAGAAAAAAATATTGATGACCCGCCTGCTTTCCTGATTTGCAACACCTCAGTCTGCCCACAATTTACACTGCAGTCTTTGTTCCTGAATTATGTCTCAAACTGGTACCCAAGAAAATAATAATGGCAATTGCAGTTGGTGTAATGTGTCTGGATTGATAAAGTCAACTCAAATTATTTGCTTAAACTAAAAATGGTGAAATAATGAGTGAATATTTGGGCCTGTGGCAGAAATATTGCAGTTCATTCATTATTAATTTCATTTTACTGAATCACACGGTATTACACTCTCCTGGAAGGAACACATCTACAGTATCTAACACTGGAGTGAGGTACCATCACGTTAGGAAAGTACCTAAGGCTGCTAATTCTTACAAGCACATGGGAATGTATAGATATGTTTATCTATAGGAATACCAAATGTTACTGTATTAAAGAGTGTTGTTGGGAGGTTCCACGGAAAACTTCACCAACTTCACATAAGCACAGTTGACAAAGTTAAAATTTGACTTTAACTTGTATGCTTAGGTTGCTATGCTACTCATAGGCCTTTTTGGCATCAAAATCCAGCCTATACACTTCTATGACAGCGAAAAATCCAGGTGGATGAAGACGAGAATGAAACCTACTGACTTTGGTGATCCCAAACGCTGTCATTGTTAAAACAGATGTTAAAACATGATGTTATTGAACATAATCCAGGGTTTTGCAGAAATCTCCAATATCAACGTTCTGTGTGCTGACAGGGTAGCCTGACATCAACAGACTAATTCGTAAATACCAATTAGTCTGGAACCTCTCAGTTCCTTTCCGATTTCCAAGGGGCGTTATCAACGCAGACCAAAATGCCTCTGGACGCAATTGGATAGACCTACAACCAACCAGAACAACGAAACGTGTGACGTAGCGCTCCCAGGATACTGACAGGGTTGATTTATTTGCATACTCGCAGGAGATGAGGAGTTCATTTCATCTGGTCATTGGAGACGGATTCTAAGACACATGTTGTTGGCAGGTGTGAATGGAATCCAAACACACAGCCAGGCCGAAACAGGATCACAGTATGTGGTACATTTTTATCTATAGGATCATTCTGGATCTGCTTCTTCTTTCTTGCTCTCTCGTGTCTCTGAAAATGATAATGCGTCTAGAACTGGTGTTTTTCTACGCTCTGCTTCCTCTTACATATACACATAGATAGACTGTATGTTCTTGGAGTTAGTGAGCACAAATGAGCATCATTATAATTAAGTCACAATTATGACAAATCAGAAAATGAAAATATTCTTTAAGCTGAAACTGGAGGAAAACAATTACTGTCGAGCACCATTTTTCTAATAGCACCATGATGCATCGGTAGCAACAACTTCTGGCTGTCTGCCTCCAAATACAAGTTTCTCTTATAACCTTTGCAAGTTTAATGTCTACCTTGGGTTGCTTTGCATTGCCACCAGCAATTTTAGTATGCAAGCAGGAAAAAAGAGCAAAGTCTGACTAATTTGTTACTCTGCTTAGATTTACATTCCCTGGCCCTGGGAACAGCCGCTCGCCTGCTCCGGCCCATTTGTTCAGCACTTAATAAATTGCATAGCAGTTTCAGAGAGGTGGTATGATTGATCACAAGATATGGTGCTCCCTAGCAGCAATATTTGTCTGAGGACGCAGGGAGAATTAGCAATAACTGTGTATTTGGGAATTTGACTTTCACAGATGGCATAACTAGGGCGATGAAAGTGCTTTTTTTAAACGCAATGAGGCTTTGCTGTGTTTTAATAAAATAGTTTTAGAACAAGGAGAAGCAGAGCACAGAGGAAGTAACACTCAGTCATCAAATACAGTCAAATGAATGAGTTTTGTTGCCAATAACATTTACTTGATCATATTCATACTGTCTGTTACCACTGTTTCTTTACCAAACAGATTACATTTAGGGCTTGCTCATTGACTGTTTAATGAACATCTCCAACTCAGTTTGGTAGTAATACCAGGGATAAATGAATTTCACCTTAGTCATTCAAATGAAGGGCTCAGTAATCAGGGTAATTGCAGATAATAACCCTGGCCTACACTTTAGGGCCTAGGCTTTTCAGCCTGCCCCTCCTTTCACATCCCCTGTTCTCACTGCTGTTGCCATTAACAGAGAGGGGCTCTGAGGCATTCCCCACTGTTCAGCATGATTAAGACACAACTCTTAACATGCCTCCCTGGGTGGCAGTCAGAGGCTGTCTGTGCAATGAATTCTAACAGCATCAGTTCGCAAGTTATTGAGTAAGGTGTTTTTTTTTCTTTCCAAAAAGTAACAAAAGACATAAAAGATATCCAAAGAAATAGATTGAAGATTGTGTGATGTTTGACAATATTTCATCATGGTTTTTTATAAAAAGGTTTGCCACCTTTTTTGTCTGATGTATCCCCACAACCCTGTAAGATGAGGTCAAGCAGCCATTCATCTACGCCACACGTCATGTTCCAAATGTGTTCAACTGAACAGATTTTAAACTGGATGGTATTTACAGGAATACTACTTATTATATAAAAGTGTATATTGTTACAATAGTTTAATTTCATACAATGTCAATGTTTAGGTTGGTTTGGTTTGCAATCATACTAGGCACTTGTGAGTGGCAGAAGATGAATGTCAATCATTTATTGGAGCTAACTATTTAAACCATTTATCCGTTACTTTTAGCTAACTATTTAAACTGTTTATCCGTTACTTTTAGCTAACTATTTAAACTGTTTATCCATTACATTTTAACAATCTATTTCAACCATTTATCTATCACTTTAAACCATTTATCCGTTACTTTTAGCTATCTATTGCAACTGTTTATCCATTACATTTACCTAATTATTTGAACTATGTATTCATTACTTCTAGCTAATTATTTGAACTGTTTACTGTACTTTTAGCTAACTACTCATGCACTCTCAATCACAGCATGTAGTGTTTTTCAAATTAGTTGAGCTATTCTACAATCTTTCCAAGTAACCCAGCAACACCGAAGTACCCACTGGTACCCCTGGTTAGGAATCACTAGTCTGGTGTGTATGTTAAGCTAAGCTAACTGGCTTACCCATTATATTTAATGGACATACAGTATATTAGAGTGTATCAATCTTCTCATCTAACTCACCACTAGAAAACACTTCCACAATCAGCAGTCTGTTCTTGCCATTTAAGACATCTAACCCAGTGGATGATATTTGTCCTGCATCTCAATGTTCAGATCCCTGTCTCTTAATTGATGTTATTCTGCAGACAGGAATATTGATGGCGCAGCTCAGCCGGAATGGCAACTGCATGAATCGTTATTAGCCAGGTGGTTGGACACCCCGGTGGGCTGGGAGGGAGTTCAATAGGCTGTCTCTGATACAGCGTTATGCTGCCGGGCCCCAGGGGAGGTGATCACGGCTCAGACAAGAGATAATTAACCATCTGAGGCTGGCAGCCCACAGGCCAGCGGCCAGGTGAGGAGGTGAGAGGGATAAAACCACAGGACAACACAGAGAGGAAAGCAAGCCTCTGGTGTACTAACACCATGCAGGCAGTTGGTGGACGTCAGGCTGGAATAGAGACCGACTATATAGGCATCAGACAGGATAATACAGGATGAAACTGTAATGAGGCCTGTGGGGAAATGGAGCTGTTGCAGCAGCAAATAAAGACACTACACTAAATAAACACAGTAACAATTTTAACAGCACATAGTAACAGAATACAGCAAAGGAACATAAAGAACACAAAGAACAAAAGCATGAATGAAAGCATGAGGAGAATGAGGTAATGATGATGAAAGAAAAATTTACAGCAAACATACTATTTTTGCAGCATGAAATTAGCAGGAAAAATATAAGAGCAGTGTAAAATCTCTATAAGAGATATAGAGCTACAAAACAAGAAGTGTATAAGAGCTGCAATGTAAAATAATTAGTCAAATAATTGATGGACAGAAAATTATAATTATATTACTGATTAATCATTTTATGTAATTTATCAATTAAAAACTTTCAGCTTTTCTCTGTCTCAACTGATTATCATCTAAATACTTTGTGTTATTCAACTGTTGTCAGCCAAATAAGCAATTGGAGAACTACTGTACAGCTTTGGCTCTGCAATGAGCAAGAATTTTGTCCTTATTTTCTGTATTAAATGATTATTTGATTAATGAAAAATAAAAAGGGGGAGAGAGATTAATAATTAAATATCAAATCAAAAATCAAATAATCAGTGGTGGAATGTAACTATGTACATCTAATCAAGTACAGTACAGTACTTACTGACAAAATGTACTTTACTTGTATTTACGTGTATTTCCATCTGATGCCACTCTATACTTCTCCTCCACTTAATTTCAGGGAGAAATATTGTACTTTTTACTGTCCTTCATTTATTTAACAGCTGTATTTACTAGTTACTTTACAGATTCCAGTTTTACACACAAAATAGGTCTATATGATGAACGTACAAAGTATGATGCATTGTTATAAACTACCCAGCAGAATAAAAAAGTTAAAATGAGCTCCACCTCAACATTAAAACGCCTCTTACACAATAATGCACCAGAAGGCATTTCTGCATTATGAATACTTTTACTTTTGATACTTTAAGTACATTTTGTTGCTTAATACTTTTACTTAGTACAGTTTTCAATGCAGGACTTCTACTTGTAATGGAGTAATTTCACAGTGTGGTATTGCTACTTTTACTCAAGTAAAGGATGTGAATACTTCCTCCACCGCTACAAATAATAAAGATTCAAACACAGGTAAAAAATATTATTAAAATCGCATTTGCAATTTAGACAAAGTATCTAGGTATGGAGATGCAACTGCCCCTTATGTCTTATATACATTTTTTTTTTTTAAATATAATACTCCTCCGGCATTAGATTAATGTAAAATGTTACCTTCAATAAATTCTAACCTTCAGCATTGCAAACTAACTTAAATATGTTTTTTTAAGAAACAAACCTTAGCACATGTACTGATGTGAAAATGCTTAGGCTTGCAAAACTTCCCCTTACCACTAAGTGGACTGCCTCAAACTATGCACATTTGAAATTCACGTCTACTACATAACTTATCATATAACTGATTTTCCACTGTATTTTTCTACCAGTATTCCATCCACTACCACAAAGTAAAAGCGAACAAGTTGTCAGAATGCAGATGACAGGTAATTATTAACCTGCTGTACTCCAAGCTGATGAACCATGCACCGAACCTGCATGCCATTATTGGAGAAGTGAAAAATCTAATCTTTTCCTCATATTGTACTGTGCCTGTTCTGTGAACATTCTGGTCAAGACGCTGACTGCAGCATCCACGGAAAAAAGACCCAAAAGCACCTTGCTTAGCTCAGGTCCCATACTGTACCACTGTCGATTAACAAACACACTCAGGATATAGCTCTGGGACTCCATTTGTCCTGTTTTTAGCAGAGATTGTCAAAACCTCGCTAATCCCAACTTTACATAACGGCTCCTTTTTAATCGCATTTGTCAGGGAAGTGACACGATGATCATCAGGCCGACTCATCACAAGTGCTGTCACATTTCCCGCTACTTCTGCCAATTTCAGCCCTTTCAAAACAAGTCTAGGAACGGCTTTTGCAGAGTGTAATCCATACAGCTCCTGATCACATGTGCTCAAACACACACACACACAAACACACACACACACACACACACACACACACACACACACACACACACACACACACACACACTCAGAAACACACAAAAAGCGGAGTTTAATAAAATCCCCACACACCTTCTGACTGAGCCTCGGGGCTGGCAAAGGAAGGTAAACTGAACAGCTCGGGTGAAGCAATGTGATGGAGCAGACTATTGTTGTGGACACAGGATTAAACACCATGTTCATTTTGTGCTCAACACAGATATTGACTTTCTGTTGTCCTACAGTCAGTTCATCCCCTCTTCACACTGTTGAAATGGCGACTGAGGGCTTTAAGCGTCACGGTGACACTAATGTAGTGGCGAGCCAGCGCACGATCTCTGACACCTTTCAAAGTGTGTCCGGTCTAATTACCTAAATCACCAGTCGCTCCTATTCATATTCATTAGCCACATTATTGTGCTTTAAAGGCTCCTTGATGACAATAAGAATGCCATCATCCTTCACTTTGTGTTTCATGTAGTTGAATTGGTAACATTTAATCAATAAATGGAAATGTCTATTATTCTAACACTCATCCATCTTAGGTGATAAACACAAGCTTGTCAGGTATTTGTGTAATGTTAAGGTCGATAGTTTCTTTTTTTGAGGGATGATAATGGTTTATTATCTCTATCTGATATATATATTAGTGCTAAAATGATTGATGACTTCTAATATTCTAATCATGTGTTTTTGTTCAAGCTACAATAAGTTTCCTTTTCATTATTGGAATGGGTTTATTATTGGAGCGTTTTCAGCTCTAGTACACTCGGCTTTATACATCTGACAAAAAGAATGCATGTGTATGTTTCCATCTGTATGCTTACACAAAGTTTTGGTTGTTGAGTTTTGTGCATCTGACCCCTGGTGTGGTATTTTTCGAGGCTTTTCCTTTTTTCAAACCTGTAGAAATCTGAGCGCCATGTCCGCCTGCACCTACCTACGGCAGAGAGCAGTGGCATTTCAGGCCGGAGTGAGCAACACCTGCTACTTGGCCCTCTCCAGCTCCGGCCAGTGAGACTTGATTAATCATACCATGACAGCCCCTCCACCAAGATACCAAATTTAATTATGAAAGCGATAAATAACCTTTTCTAGGACTGTATAGATCATCTGCTGCTCAGGATCCACAACTGGTGAATTATCACCCCACAGGGAGCGTCCCATCTTTGGGAGTGGGGTGATAGATTACCGACACGAGGCTTCTAGGGCTGAAATATTTATTTACACCCATAGTAAAATGCTCTCATTATTAATGCTCTGCATCTTCATGTGGAATTATGATCATTCCGACTTTATCCCATCCCCTTTTTTTAATGAGTAAACAAGAACTGGGTGCTTGATGATGTTTTGCTAAACTTTTGGAAAGCAGTAAACATATTCGTTTATATATAATAAGATTATGTTGGTCCGAGAAGATGCATTTACTTGCTGTTGCAGCTATAAACAAATTGCCATCTGATTTATATTTACAATTTTCTTTTCAGTTTACCATCTGTGGTTTTGGAAATGATGATGCAGTGCATGGACTGTATTTTATCACCCCCACACACACACTTCTACTCTATTACTATTAAGGAAATTCTAAATATTTATTGGACATTTAGAGGAAATAAGTCACTTAACTTTTCTCAAAATCCTGTATGTGTTATAAAAGCTTTTTTATTATTTTATCATACTTCAAGCATCTTTTTACCCCTTTTCTGCCTCTTTCTGTGTTCTCAAGTTATTCAAGGGTGACAACGGCTGTTTGTGGTGTGCATACACAGATCGTTCCTGGCAGTCTGAAGGTTATAAACAGCAATAGAGGCAGAGTGAATTTACTCTGGATACTTCAGAGCGTCAAGATATATCAGTGAGGATCACAAGTGAAGGGGAGGACGGGAGGGGAAGGAGGAAGAAAAAAATCAAATAAATTCTGAGGCAGGCTGGCAGACATTATGTCCATTTGTCACCTCGCGCCACGCACAGAATAAAAGGCCTGTATGAATGGAGTCTATTATGGGAAGAGAGAGCTGCTAAGCTGCTTGCCACTGTTGATTTCTTGCAGCAGTCGATAAATTGAGCAAGGCCTAAGCAGGCTGCGTATGTTCCGTTAAACAGCGAGTGCCGCTTGGCGTGTCGCACTTTTCACCAACTCTCGAGCAGTTTCTCATGATTGCTATTCTCTGTATTGATTTGCCGTATTCATGCACTCGCCATGCAGGAAATGCAGAGGAGACAGATGCTGTCTTTTTGGGAGACATAATGGTCCTAATAATACCAAGGGGTACAGTCTTGCACATTAAACCAACAGTAGCACTGTGGACCGTAGCGGACATCGAATTCCTGTTACGCAGACATTTATAGATCTATACTGAGCTCTGAAGGTCTGATATTGACATAATAGCATGCCTTCTATCTGCTTCATTTAAATGCTTCAACTTAAGACTATCAAATCATTTCACATTATGTAAATGCTGCTTCATTGCACAGTCGTTACACTTGGATAAGAGCTAAACGGCATTCTGAAAGTATAATGAGAAATTCGTGAGCCGTATGTCAGTGTGTCTTTCTCAGTTGTGTTGTTTTTAATCAAACACCATGATGGGATTTCTGAGCGACAGACAGCTTTGGTGTCGCTTGTTCTCAGTGAACTGTGTGGACAATAAGCAAAAGCTGTGTCCTCAAGAGCTCTTTTGTTGCTTTGAGCTGACAATCTAGGTGCTAACAACGGTTTTTTACTCAACAAATTAGAAATATATAATTGCAGTAAATGTGTTAGCAGCATTAGACAGATAATAATCAGTAATATTTAAGCATGAAATTCACTCTTGACCTCAGAAATAGTAGTGTTTAATAAAATCTGACTCACTATATTCAGCAATTAAGGACACACAGAAACGAGACCAAAAGTTCCATTACTGTCCAGTTCAGCTTTCATTCTCTTCCATCACGTTTAAATGAGAGCATGTGACAACTCCAACAGCGATCATTATAATGTCGCAAAAATTGCTTTCTCTCCATTCCAAAAAGAAAAATACTACAAGAACTAGATGACATTTGACCTTTAGGCAGACACCTACGCTGTAACTCGAAAACTTTATGTAAATACACTACCACTAATGTGTTGCTTGTGTAGTGTCCGATCTATTTTTGTGTATTAAATAAATCTACCCTGGCCTGGTTTAGTCACACAAAGGTAGTTTATTAAGAGTAAGGTGTGAAAACAGAATTTGCCTGCGGGGAGCCCGTCTTCTCATTACTGCTGCTGCTCTTATATCACAGCGATAGAACTGTGCCAGAAGTGGCACGACAACAATTTCTCCTACAGGTTCCATCAAGTGTCCCGTCTCCTAATTACCAATCTGTGATCTTTCCTCCATCTTTCTCACTCCCACTGGACTGCGTGCCTCTTCGTCATTATTCACCCTCAATTATGCGAAGAGTTTGTCCCGCACCGCTTAATTACTTCATCCAGGAAGATGATAAGTTAATTTCGTGATTAACCCTCCGACACCTGAGCAGACAAGAATATCATGAGGCGATTATCATTTTAGTTTGTGTTTGGTCTCTGACATCAGGAACACTTATTTGTGATGGGGTGAGTGAATGTCAAAGATTACACGCTGCCGAATTTAAACACAGCAATTTTTTTAAAGCAAAAACATGTTGTGATGTTTATTCATGAGTCATTTAAGCCCGATGAGTAGGGTGGACTCAACCATAAATAGCAATCTATTAAATCAGAACCTCTTTCTGTGGCATAGAACCGAATTCTCCTCAGGGCCTTGGCAGCATTGTCATGTTAAGAAGATGGCAGGAAACAAGTTGCAGGTACGGTTTAATTAGTGCTCAGGCTCGCTGTTGGCTCCCCTTCATTTCTCACTCTCCACTGTACCATCTCCTCTGATTACTGGCATTACAGCAAATTTGCAGTTGATAATCAGCCTCAGATTCCTGCTAAATTTCTCATTATGCTGCTGGAGATGTCACTTGGGCTTTGAGTTCGCATTAATAGGGTTTAATCTGCAAGTGTTTGTGTGTGTGGGTGTGTGTGCCTGGTTGCGCATCCGTGCTAACACGACGCCTCATACACATCATACATTGTCAGGTACAATCTTGTAAGGAATCCCAGGAGGCCACTTGTTTAACAATTACCCTTCATACTTCATTATTTCATATTGGTGGAGAATGATTACATTCAACCCTCAGAGCACGGAGCTTGACAGTCTCAGCAATAAGAAAAGTGCTCATAAAGACACGATCCAAACTCTGTAACATGACTCCACTGCCACACTGTAGTGCGTGAATTCTGACACCTAACTAAAAATAATGGCCAAAAAGATTTGAATCTTATAGGCAACTGAATACCTAATTGTGAAATTGAATCACCATTTAATGTCCAAATTTAAATACCAAATACACAGCACAGAAACATTTTACTTTGAAAACCAAGTTCAAGCACCCAGTATTCAGAAACTTGATTGAAATTGCTTGAATTCATTAAGCTCAATTTGGATCTAAAAATTCAAGTCAAGCCAAAAAGTCTGGTTGCTCAACATGGTCTGGTCAACTTCAGACACTAAAACTCAAGATATGAAATTTAGACCTGAACATCCAATCAAATTATAAGTTGGAAGCTTGGTGGTGGTGACGTTCAAGTCATGCAACCGTGGTGTAGTTCGTTTATAGCCTAACATTAGCTTTTTTACTTCTGCTGATTGCATTTACGCTTCAAAAATCATCAAAGTGGTGTTCATTTGTGAAGATTATCTTGCTGAACAAAAACGTGTAAGTATCATAAACTTTTGTTTGCCACAGAGCTTATTTTCTGCAATAATCCAAAGGAAAAATCTTATTGGCTTTTTGTTGAGGGAATCAGGGTGATGCTAACCTCCGGGTTGGCCTACAAAAATACCTCATCCCTGCAGCGCTCTATAGAATCTATCATACCTCTGGCCTAAGAGACTGGCTAAAGCTACAAATAAGTCAGCATGTTCACTAGCTGATAAGGAAAAGGACAAAAACGTATTATAGCACACTATGAGAAAGGTTAAAAATGCTACCGCTATTTCAATCTAGCATAACCATATTTGTGGCCATTATTGGCTCCCGTAACAAACTGAAATGGAAAGATGATGTGTAGTAAGATATTTTGCCAAACAAGCCAATGATAAACAGTAACCTAGATAATAATGCCCAAACAAATGTGAAACTGCACCATTAACTTTTTGTTCTTGATTAAACTGTGAAGCATCACGCTGTGCTCTGCAGAAGTGACTTGTAACTTCAATCATTAATGGCCCCGTTATCTGCACCTGGCTCCTGAATAAACAAAAATCTCAATGCCCCCCCCTCCCCCCAATCACTTGAAAGTTATCCCACTGAGTGGCACTTCCAACATCATCAGCGATACAACTGGCTGATTCTGGGACCCGAGAGAGCAGAAAACTCCCTCCAAAGAAAGCTTGATCAGTTTCCTTTGGACTAAACATTGCTATTCTTTGAATCATGCTGTTCAGTAAATCGTAATCACAGCTCGGCTCAATTGGACTCATTGTTGCCAGGCCTGAAAGTCTGTTTTGTTGCTGATTGATTTGTGTCATGTGAGAGCAAGATACTCAAAAAGACCTATCATCATTCATTTGTGTTGGTTTCTGTTTATAGGCCACTCTCTATTGATGATTACTATATCGAAAGATCTTTAATTAGTGGCTTTTGTGTGGAAGACAAATGAAAAACAAAAGGCAAGCGCAGTGCTGCAAGATCAAAATGAGAAAACGCTTGATGAGTAAACATTTTAATTATGGTGTTAAATATAAAATGAAAGGTAACATTTCCGAACAAATTAGTCTAAAGGTCACTTTTGTTCAGCTAGTGATTTTTTTTTTCCTGTCTGTTACAGTCCATTGTTTTGTCTGGAACAATACAGCAATCGCAGCTGTATTGTAATGTAGACAACATGAGTCCATTTTCATTTTCTTTATTCATAAATACACAAAATATGATTGTGCATACTTATTAAAACTATTGATTTTGTAGCAGTGGCATTTCCAGAGTCAAAGCCTTGTAGAGGAAGTGCTGTCAGAAGTGTATCATGATTAGTTACCACGGAAAACACATTCTTTTACATTCAAATTCTTTTACTTTTATTGTTTTACTGTACAGCTTCTAATTTGTTAGAATTTGCTGATTTTCTTTGTTTCATGTGATAGTAAACTGAATATCTTTGGCTTTTGAACTGTTGACATCTATTGACATCATCTTAGACTTTAGGAAATTGTAATGGCCATTTTTCACTGTTTCACTATTTTCTGACCAAATGATTAATCAAGAAAATATTGAGCAGATTAATTGTAAATGAAAATAAGTTAGTTGTAGCCCTAAATCTGATTTATCTGCCAATATTCTTCATCATTTTTTTTTTAACATAAATTTGTAGTATAAACAGATATTTTTGTTAATTATTCTTTAAATTTGTTTGGCTTTTTTCTTCTTTTTAAAAAAAAAAAATTTGTGACCAAGATATGTACCAATTTAACAGCTGATTTTACAGTTAAAAAATAAACTTGTCACTGCTCTCTGGTGGACAAACTATGTAATGGCAACACCGTTACTAAATGACCTCAACCATATCTTTTACATTTCTATTGTGATATTTTCTGTTATTTATGGGCCAACATAAACATCAATACCAATATACCTGCAATTTGGCCAATATATTGGCCTGGCCTATTTATCCATCTAGCTCAAATATAAATATGTACAGAGTTGATATTTGGCATCTAGTCTCTGACCTCCTCACAAGGACACAACAACCCAAAGATAACAGAGATTGGGGAGTGACGATAATTTCCCATCAGAGGAGGCTGTTTATGAAATACTTCATGAACAGCAGCAAAAGCAGCAGCTGTAGGTGATTGTGCCAGTTACAACTGAGTTTTCCGGTAAGCAATGCAGCAGCGGGCATGGCAGAGCAAAAGAATAGGCATAGCAGAATGGCTTAAATACTTTGCCTTATTCCAACGGGTGCATTGGACATATGTTACAGCAAGCAGAGTATGACATGTATGTGTGCAGCAGGCACTAGAGGTGTTGGCTTGAAGTAGCTGACAAGCTTTGCTCCATTTCAATCAGCAAAGTTTGTGGAACTGATAATAATGTGAATGCAGAAAAAGAAGAAAGAAAGAAAGAAACTGGGGAGTGACGATAATCACTTCAAACCACAGAGGGACTATCTGACGGGTCCATCCAAACCCACCAATCCACCCGATGCACCTGCAGCAGCGAACTAACACATGTTAGCTATTCTGCAGATAATTATTCACCTACACATATTAAATCGCAAATGTATGGTTTTGAGCGAACAATCTCCTCTTATAAAATATTATGTAGCATCATAAACAGATGACCAACAGCATCATTATGAGGACAGTTACAGAAGGAGTTTAAATAACTGTTGTGCTGTATAAATAACTGAAAAGTAGTAGAGCAAGGTGACACACACCCATTGCTTAGAGTTGGAACATTCTCTAATGATTAGCTGAATATGAGATATGTGGAGACAATGTGACCTATGGCTACATGACTATGACTTCCTAGTGAAACTAACATTATAGGAAAATTATTATGTGATGAGCTGTGTGGAAGACAACAGTCATATTTACATCCCTAAAGCAATATTCAATATAGCTATTACAGACTCCAGTTTGTATTGAGTAGTAACAAGCAAAAAAAAAAAGAATGCAACAACCTATTTTAGAGAGAAATGTGACAAAACCACTTCAGCCATAACACATAGCTTAAGTTAATGCACAAACATTCACATATTTCACCACTATGCAAATCAACAGCATGAAAACACCATAATGCACCTGTCCAACCACAACCAACGAAAGATGAGCTGAGCCACTACAATAACTCAATTAACAATTAGCCTAGCAACGCAAATATTAGCTAGAGCAAAATGTAGCTTAGCACTCAGTGAGCACCATGGCGTCACCTTCAAATAGTAAACCTTCAGTAATAAAACCGACAACAGCGTCAGCAGCCTCGCAGTAGTACTAAGCACACAAGATACTAACCCACTACTTTAGCACAAGTAGCTAATAGTTAGCCTATCTAGTGAAGACATGAAGCGTTCACAGACATCTCAGCGCTTGAAGAGTCCATCTTCTCGAGCAACCACGGAGGGACACGTCCGCGCGCGGGGAGAGGTGTTTCACTATATTCAGTAACCCATGAGATTCTGTGACCTGATTAGTGTTTCCCCTTAG
This sequence comes from Maccullochella peelii, assembly GCA_002120245.1. Classification (NCBI taxonomy): domain Eukaryota; kingdom Metazoa; phylum Chordata; class Actinopteri; order Centrarchiformes; family Percichthyidae; genus Maccullochella; species Maccullochella peelii. The sequence continues at coordinate 38,997 of LKNJ01000385.1, read as the reverse complement.
CTTAAACGTGCATTAACTGATTTTTTTGGCCACGTAGGGGCAGCGGAAAGAAGCTGTAAACAATTAATTTACATATTATGACCTCTTCTGTTATGATAAAGTATACATTTTATAGGAAAAAGATGATATGGCTAACTTGTTAGCAAATTGTTTCTTATTTACATATAGCAACATTAGCATTAATTTGGGCTTGTGAATTTAGGTCCAGTCTTCTTTCAGCTCTGTCTCTACTGACTCCAGAGTAAAATATCTGACCTTTTAGCAGCTAAAATGCTCCATTATGTTCACCAGCTAGTTGCTAACTTTTTTATAGAGGGTTTCAGCAAAGTTCTTACACACTAAAAAGTCTTACTGACAGGTGAGTAGGCCCAAAACTCAGTAAAATTGATAAGGATCTAGAACTCCTGCACACTGGTATGAGTGAAGGTGTGCTTCCTAATATTAATTTATTGCTTGTTGTCAGCATCCTTTATGTTCTTTTTAAATGTGACTTCTTTCCTCTTGCTGGCATCTTCTGACTCACAAGTGAGGCAGAAAACAGTGCCCCCTGCTGGGTGACATTGCTTGTCAAAAAATCTTCCCAAGCCATACCGTTTGAGCGCAGCAAAAATTTTAAATTGACCATTTTAAGAAGAAATTTAAAATGATAAAAACAATAATAGTTTATTTATTTATGTAGTACTTTAATTCCTTTTCATCTTTACCTATTTATTGTCCCTGTTCAGATAAAGCCACTTTCTATGGTGTTCTTATATCATCTAAAATATGTTATTAGAACTTTGGTTCAAAGACCACGCCTCACTCTAATCCAGTTTCCTGTGTCTAACCCCTTTCTCTCACAGAGGGGACACTGAAGCCATGAAACCTCATCGAAACATGCTCCCACCCTGAGTCTCACTCCCTAGATTCCTCGCTACCACACCTCCTGGCATATAATCGATTGCTATTTGACCCTCTGTTTATCCCTTCCTGTTTAACTTCATTTCATTGTACCTTTGACCTCAAAGGGCAGGGTTAAGTTTCACCTCCCAATGAACTTTAAAATTTGACAAACTTTTCCCAACTATAATGGCTGCAACTGTAATTGATTATACGGTGACCCTGAAGGTCAAAACACAACAACATTACACAAAACGCAATGACATTACACAAAACACAACAACATTACACAAAACACAACGACATTTCAGATTACGGAAAGGGAGGGACAGCTCTTCTTGTTTGTGATTGGACCAAACCCAAGTCAATTCAAGAAGAGCTGTCCCTCCCTTTCCATAATCTGAAATGTTGTTGTGTTTTGTGTAATGTTGTTGTGTTTTGACCTTCAGGGCCACCAAATTGATTACCTATTTGTAGCAAATTTAAACTCTCTCCAAGTTGATTTTCATTGCATACTGAAATGGCTTTATCATTGCTGAAAATATCATGTATATATGGCCCCCATTGTGTCTAAGTGTACAGACTGCATCTGACTGAGGTTGCTGTTTTTCATCCTGTCTATTATATAAACGGATTTGGCCAGAGACCTTCGCCTTGCTGGGAGCCAAACATGATGTGATTCTGGCTGACACATCATGACGTCCCTTCCCCTCGCTGACTCCAGGCGCTCTGGTCGAGTCTGGTGCTCTACCTCACAGCCTGCAGTTACCCAAATATCACCTCACCGTTTTTTTTGACAGAGGGAAGAACAACATGAGACGTGAAGCACAAACAAAATCGTCTGCAGGCCTCGTATTGGAAGAACTTCACCTCTGCATGTTAGGGAAAGATAAAGCTGTGAAGATAGCGAGAATAAAATGTTACATGGTGTCATATATGTGCTCAAAGAAAACGGTTAGCTCTCGCAGGAACAAATAGATTTCTGTGTCAAGTTGCTTTGATCTTTTACTCATCAACAATATCTAACATTATGTTAGATGTGGCTGAAGCATCGTTTCAAAAGTTTCAACCCTAGGTGAACTATTTAGGGGGAAAAAAATCTGAGAAAAAAGTGGGTTATCACAAAAGATGGAACTCCTACAGAGGTGAGTGAGATTCAATATCAGAAGTCAGAAAGCATGATATTCTGTGTTCACCTAGAGATAAGAAAAACATTAATACCACAGAGGTTCATGTTTCAAATAGTTTTCTTTGCTTTTGGACAATTAATATATAATGATAATAATAATAATAATAATAGTAATAATAATAATAATAAAGACTTATTTCCATCGTTTATTGTCAAAAATAAGTATAACTTTCTTTAACAATATACAAATATAGGGAACTCTTCAGTGGTTGCATTTTGCTTGGCCTGGCATCCAACATGGTGCTTTAAAAGATAAGCTATACCACAGAGACTTCAGCACTGTGAAGTAACCCAAAATTTCTGCACCCCTGTCTCACACTGTGCTGCTGCCTGGCAGTATGGCGGCCTTAACTAAAGGCAGACATATATATAAATAAATAAGTTGGTAGGAGATGTGGTCTTGAAGCTGTATTACTGGGCTGACGGCTTAAGCTTAAGGAGAGGGAATGAGGGACAAATTTAGCAGCAGATCTTAGAATAACTAGGTGGGGATAAAGCTTATAAAAAGTGCAAATGGCTGCACTTCTGGACGGTGTGCTTAAGGCCCTGAGATGAAGTGCTGACTGTAATGTTTGCAGTTATGTGAAGGGGAAAAAAAGTTTAATTAACTAATTTATGCATTTCAAACCTCTAAAAACTTGAAGAGGGATTACTGGAATCTTCACAACCTTTGAGTATGCAACGCTAAAGTGATCCAGTTTGTAGAGAAGAGAGAGAAAGTCAGCTTTTGTTCAAAACACCGTAAAACTGGATCTATGGGAATATCCAACCTTGTTCTTTATTAATAAAAAAAATAGTTCTGCTTTACCTTTTTGATAACGTGAAATATATGCAAAAGAGCAAAGGGGTTCTGTCTGTGTTGAGGTAATAGTTTGACATTTTGGGAAATATGCTTATTCACTCTTATGCTGAGAGTTAGATGAGATGATAGTTTATAGTTGTAGATTATTGACCTTTCAGCATTATCACAGGTTCATAAAGACAATTGTCATTAAAAACACAGAATTATTTTGCTGTTACAATAAGATGTCTGTACTAAATAGATTAATACAACGAAAAGATTGATACCACTTTCATGTTTGTCCATTAAATATGAAGCTACGGCCAGGAGACAGCTAGTTTAGCTTAGCATAAAGACTGGAATAGGGTGAAACAGCTATTTTGGTTGTGTTTACACTGTGGTTTTTGAATGGTTTTAACAAATGAGATATAGTATATTAAATAATGAGCTTTAGATGTGCTGGTAGGTGGATTTTGTGACCTTTAGACCAAGTAAGGCTAGCTGTTTCCCCCTGCTTCCACTCTTAGCTAAGTTAACAGTCTCCTGGCTGTAGCTTCATATTTAACGGACACATATGAGAGTGGTATCAATCTTCTTGTCTAACTTTTGGCAAAAAGAGAATAAACGTATTTCCCAAAATGTCTAACTGCTCCTTTAACTCCTGTAGTTTGGTTTGGGCTCATTAGAGCCTTACCAGTTGAATACAGGTGTCAAACAGTCACAAAAGATCACTTGAAAATGTTTGTCTCAAAGCATGTCCAAATGAACTGCAGAACAGTGCTTGAGGAATTGGAACACAATCCAAAAGAACAACCTTAATGGTTTAAACTGAAAAATCTTACATTTATATACATCCAAAAAACAATTAAGGAAGCTGGCCTGGGATGATAATGAAGAGCCAGACTGTGTTAAGCTTTGTCCAGGGTGCTGACCCTATTGACTCACCACTGATGCATTCTCAAAAACACCAAATATACACAACAGGTGGTACAGTGCCCCAATGCTCTTTAAACACAGTTTGCATTGAGGCGACTACAACAAGGATGACCACCCACAATCAGGCTTGTCACACAAGGGGGAAGAAACAAACTACACAGTTTAAACACAGTTTATACAATGACATATAAGACCTATTGGTTCATATAAGCAGGCAAAATGGCAAAACTAAAGAGTGCACTGAAAGAACCAAAACTCAACTGGTAAACAAAGAAGGGACAGAAACAGAGTGAGGCAAAAGAGGAAGGAAATCAGCAGCATAATGAGACGTACCAGAAAATAAACATTAATATGGTTTCCCACCAACATAGCACAAAAACTCATTAACTGTATTGTGTCCAGCACCTTATGTACCTCCTTGGTACGAGAAAAGCAAACAAAGACCAGGTCAACCCACTCACAAGGGAGACTGGTAGGGGAGCTACAATAACAAGTTAACACCTGACACACTCATCACATGATGACAACACTGTACTGTACATCTGAAGCTCAAATGAAAGGCACTCAGGACAGAGTGAGAGCCATGTCCCTGCACTGTATATATCTCCAACACTGATAAAGATTAACTGAAAGGAGGGATTATAGCTACAAATGACTGTTACGTGATATTTCTGATTATACATCCATTTTAGCCTCCTTTGAGTTACTTCAAATCAAGTTTTATTGTCAATTACACAATCATACACAGTACTATGCAGTTCCATTTGTGCCAAAATGACGTTGCATGCACACTGTCTATGTCGACTGAACATGTGACAAAACATTTTTCTGTCAGTTCAACTTTAAACTGTCATCTTGTTGCCCTCCCTGTCCTTTGACTATTTTGTTTTCCAGGTTGTACTGACTTCCTGAAAACACACTGATATACTATTTCTCTGAATTTAATCTCTGGATTAAAACATGAAAGTAATCATGTACATTTACTCAAATATTGTACCTAAAGGACAACTCCACAGATTTTACACATCAAAGTCTGTATATGTAAAAAAAAAATTAATAAATAAAGTTTTATAAAGCCTTTTGTGGCTCCAGAAGAGGCTGCGTGGAGTCTGATAAATGTCCTCAAATGTCGGTTGAGGCTGAAGACCACAAGTTTGAAAATCTGGGAGTGAGTTTACCAGACCTCTATAGCCCGCTCATCTCTGCTTGAGGCTACTAGCATAACACACCCGATTTCTCAGAAAGACCTATGAGTGGTCAGGTTACATTGTGGGTAATGTAGGCACCAGGGTTTGACAAGGAGGACTAATGCGTGGAATAAAAAAGATGGTATTTCTTGTTATGCTGCATCAGTCTTTCAATCGATTTTCAATTATTATTTATTACTGTTCATTGTGAGTCTGGCAGTGTTACAGGAGGAGTGTTGCGGCAATTAGCTTAGACTTGTACGGCGGTGTGGGAGAGTCACTACATGGCCATGCTGATTGTAGCACAAGTAGAAATGCTGACAAGAAATCCCAGCTTGATGAGCAATACAATGCCAAGCGACTGCACGGTGGTTAACGTCTTTGTACACCCTCATGGCAGGGTTGTACAGCTCTGGAAAGGTCATCATGGCAGCGATCAATCAGTCTCTAATTCTGGTCTGATCACCGACTTACGAGAATGGTCACAGCAGCATGACGTCAGGTTGTGTTTCTCCAAAAGTTGATTCTGTTTCAACTTTTTGAAAGGGCCGCTGCGTTTTTTTGGCATCCCATGCGGTCCCCACAGCTGCAGGCTAAGCGCACTGCCCACGTTCACATGAATGGGAGGACTGGAGCCTGATTTGGTGTGAATTCAGCCTAAAGCCACCATAAGGCCAGACTACCCTCGTCTTCTCCATTATCTAGAGATTAGGCTTTGGAGGATGTGTTTTGTCAATCTACGTGCTAGCTGTGTTCCTAAAATGAACCTAATAATCCATCTATTTTGCATCATTCTGTCCACCAGATTACACAAATAAATACATCCTGTCACTACCACTAACTGATCTGTGCTATTTGTGCACTGTTGTGCACTACTTCTAACTGAACAGTGTAAACTTGAATAAATCTACTAATGCTTCCGAGTACTATCTCCAGCTACCCAACATTCTCCACCTGCCCAAAAAAGAAAAATGGGAGGTGTGATTGCACCCTCAGCCTCTGTGACTAGGACATCTGTTCCATGGCAGATACTCCTCCCTGTAGACCTGCACTCTTCCAGAGCTGGGCGTCACCCTCTTCAAACTGCAGACAGAAATGTTTCTTCTTTCCCTCCTCCATCTCCTTGACTGGAGTCAATACACTGCTGCTCCAGGAGCTATTACCGATATGCTCCGGCCAAGTATAAAACCTCTATCTGCGCACCAACTCTCCTCTATGAAAACTTACCATTATGCCACATCACTTCCAGTCGCCTCCACTTCCAGCACACATGATATTTGAGCCATTTTGGTCCATTTGAGGCCTTCTGAGAGGAAGTTTGATCAGTTAGTAAAGGATCAGCTGCAGTAAGCATTGGCGTATCACCAGGATGTTTTTTTAGACCTGTGAAAATGCAAGAAATCACAACTCCAGCATTCCTTTAATTATTTTTATCAATAATTCTGCTACTGAACAATCCTGTATCTTCATAATTAGTATGTTGGAAGATGGGGGAAGCAAGATAAATCATATTTAGTTAATTAAACTGAATGAACATGCTCACGTAAATAAAAACTTCAGAATCAATTGGAACAGGTTTTCTTTGAAATAACAAAGTTATGGAGATTCATGAGCTTTTTAAGAAAGTCGAATTTCATTACCTTACATCTTTATTAGGATCTTTATAAGCAGACATAATAAAAGGGCCTATTAAAGAATTAATAAATTAACTTCTGTGTGAAGTCAGATGGATTTGGCAAAGGCTTTGGGGTAGAATCTCACACAGAAAAGAAAGTGACTCGGGGTTCTATTATGCTCCAAGAATAAGCACAGCTGTCAGAAATGGATTAGCCTTGTAAAACAAATTTGGTTTCAGTTCTGAAAGAAAGGAGCCACGTTCTACTCGGGGTCTATTGGTAAAACAAAGCACAAAGAGCTTCAGTGAAACAGAAGACCTGTATGAGGTGTTAAGTAAAGTCTGTTTGTGCAAAACAAGTAAAAACATGAGTAAGTGTGAGGAAAACATGAGATAACGCAAGCATTAAGAATACATACAAATACACAAAATAACGTTTAAAAAATGTGATCAAAAGCTTTTTTGTTTTCATAGAGATAAAAGCAGATACAGAGCTAGATCACCTTCCACCTTCATCTACCAACAAGCTATTCCAAAGCCTTGGGACCCTGGCTACAAAGATGCAGTCATTCCTGGTCACAACTTTAGATGTTGGTATCATCAGCAAAGCTGCCAGTGAGCACTTCAGGTTGCAAACCTTCTCCCTACATATGGGGTCAAGATGTCACTAATTAAAGACAGAGCAAGACCATGAATGGTTTGATAAAATAATAATTACATTAAAAAAATGACATTAAAATTAATGGGAGCTACTGGAATGCAGCTTAAATAGGAGATATATGTATGAGACAGGAATATTGTCACGGCTGGTGCTAGCAGGGTAACCGGAACACAAGGGATGGGACCCAAATGCAGACAATAGAGACAGAACTGGTGCAGTTCAATATTTATTACACACAAAGAGGTACAAAGGCTTAGGGGATGGTGAGGCAAGCAAGGGTCAAAATCAGAGAAGGCAGTCCCAAACAGGCAAACCAATTGGATAAACAGACAATGTCCAAAAGAGGCAGGTAACAGGTCTCAGGAACAACAGAAAAAACACGACATGGAAGCTACAAGGCATGAAGCACATGGCAACTTGACTTAACAATCTGGCAGGGAAAAAAGGAAGTGAACTAGTATATGTAGAGAAGGCTGATTAAGTTGCAGGTGGGGAGATGGGTGGAGAAGCTCAGGTGACTGCAGGGCTTATGAGAAGTGGGAACAGGTGAGCAGGGGGAATGATGAAGTCTGGTGGACAGCTCGAGGATGGCAGGTCTAGGGACTAGGAGGAAAGAACCTGGCATGGGAGAAGTGAGCAGGGGCAGGAGACAGGGGCAGATAGACAGGGTGTGGCTGCAGGAAGGGATTGAAAAGCAAACTGCAATGCAAAAATCCAGATGAGACAAAACAAAAGAATTTACTGCCTTGGTTAGGTCATCTTGAGAAAGGAGCAATCTTAATTTCAAAATATTCCTAAACTGGAGAAAGCAGGATTATTAGTCATGCAGTGCACCCAAAATCTTTGCTGAAGTCTTAACGTAAGCTAATAGGCTTCCAAGTTTATCCTGGAGGAGTTGTGGGTCTTTGGCAGGACCAAATAAAAGAGTCTCCATATTGTCCTGATTAAGCTTCAAGAAATTTTGAGACATCTGGTCTTGGATGCCACAACCACAAGCTCTGTTTTTGTTGATGTTCAGTATGAGCATGTTTGAGAGCATCCAGTTCTTTATGTCATGAAGGCTGCTGATGAGTGACAGATGAGGGAGGCGGGTGGAAGGTTTGTGTGAATGTACAGCTGTGTATCATTGGTGTAGCAATGATAACTGAGTCCATGACGTCTGATGTGGCCTAAAGGAAGCAGGTAGATGATGAAAAGTGGTTGCCTAACCACTGAGCCTTGGGTTACCCCCTTGGTTGACAGAAGGTTGGATTTAGAGTCCCTGGTTTTAACAAACTTCTTCCTATCAGCAAGATAAGACCAGAAGCAGGAAAGGGTGGTATCAGTGAGGCCAAGGTATGCAGCCATGCTGGTTAGGAAGATTTAATGGCACAGTGTAAAGGGCGGCGGAGAGGTCAAGTAGAATGAAAATGTTAACAAGAACTGAATCGGCTACAGTGAGGAAGTAATTTGTTACCTTGATTAAGGCAGTTTCTGTACTGTGCTGGGCTCTAAAACCAGATTGTAAGGTTTCATAAAGCTCATGGTTGGACATATGTTGTTGAAGAGGATGGGTAACTGGTTCCATGATTTTTGCAAGGAAAGAGAGTTTGGAAATGGGCCGGAAGTTATTCAGATCATCCGGGTCGAGCCTTTGCTTTTTAAAAATGTATGTAACAGCAGCCTTTTTGGGAGTGGAGGGAACACTGACAACACTGACGCTGACAGCTTTAACCAAGGCTGTGGGCACTGCATCCAGAGAGCAGGTGGAGATTTGTGGCCAGCTCCATAATGTCTGCAGCACTGACCAGGGAGAAGGAGCAGAAGGCTGAGAAGCAGCCACAATGCTCCTTCAATGCAACTTAAAGTCTCTTTCCACTGCTGAAAAGGGTCTTTATATTGTTGAAGTTATGTGGTGCACAGGGAGCATGAACTAAGAAAAGTAATGGCTCTAAATCTGACCCTTGATGTACACCATACTCCATTAAGGAATGATGAAGAAGAAGAACAAGCATTAGCTAGCGCAACAGAAAAGGTTTGATCATCAAGACTTAAACAGGTTAAGAGCTACACCATTAAGGTCAACATCTCTCTCAAGGCAATTAAAGAGAATATGATGACAAGAAAAGAACTACCTACTACTGCTGTTTTCTTGTGATATGCTCTATTTTTGGCATTTGAGGTACAAATTCAAAAGTTCAGTCTCTATGCATGTACTGAATCCTTTGCTGTCCTTGTCCTCTCCACTATATTGCACAATATTTGCCAAGGACTGTATGATTTACCTTTGAAACAAACAACTGGCGTATTCCAAATGTCTACCAAAAAAATGCAAGATCTCCTTTAAAGACTAAGAGAGCGCAACAGCTCTCCTTTTGTTATTCCATAAACATGTGTTAGCCCCTGGGGTGGCCAATTTTCAATGTAATAATCTATTTAATCACAACTTAACATTATTGATCCCCATGTTAAAAGCTATTTATGTGAAGGCCTGTAGGCTGGCAGAGTGACAGGCTTACTTCCCTGTGTGTCATTTATTTCCCAATCCGCCATGCTAGCCAGAGGCTTGCAGCGTGCTGGGGAGATAAGAAATTAAACATTCTCTGCTGAGAAGGATCATATATGCCAGGGCTCAGGAGGACAGACCAAGTCCTCACTCAGACCATTAGAAAAACATACAGTACAGTATTTACTGTAGACTGCATCAACATCATAATATTGTGTGTGTTTTTGCATGTGTTGTGGCCATTTGAGGGAAGGTTGACACCAAACATGTCTGCAATTTGTAATCTGAAATGTCCAAGATTAGTAAGTATTAGCATTTCTCAGCAGGTAATATGATATATGGCATGATGTTTATATTCCCTGTGTGTTTAGCTAAGAACACATCATTCAGTTATTCCAAAGAATCCAAATAAGGTTATAATTTTTCACTAGCTGGATTTTATTCTATTTTTGAAATCTCACTAAAGAGAACAGTCAATGCCTAAATCATCTTAGTGTCTTTTTTGGTTTTGTTTATTTTTGTTTATTGACACATAAAGTATATGCATCAGTATATAGTCGACGGTCAGTATCCTCAGACAGCTCCAGCACTCTTGGCTGCCCCATCAGCACCCTGGACAGCAGCCGTGACATGCTTGAGCGCTAAAGTGATACAGGTCGAAATCTGTTTTCCAACAGAGGGGCTGCACAAAAATGTACAACTTAGAATTTTCACTTCTGTTAACTTATTCCAAGTTGAAGTAACACACGTTGTTGCAACTTAAAATTTTTATCTATCTATGTTAACCCTTGTGTTTTGTTGACAATGGCTTTACTTTAACAATCTTTGGGGCCCCACACACCCCATTGATGTATGAGTGAAATCAACTTTTTTTTTCCTTTTCTTCTGACATTGTTATAACTTAATGTAGTGATGGAAAGTAGCTAAGAAGAACTGGAGTATACGTATGCTCCACTACATTTACTTAACAGCTTTAGTTACTAGTTATTTTAAGAGTAAGATTTAATCTTTGATTATCACCCTTTTCGGCTTGTGCCTAGTTGGGGCCCCTTTTCACATTACAGATATCTATGAGTTCCACCTGAGAGTGATTTTCCCTCTTAACTTTTCAGATGATTTCATTTAAATCAGTGGTTCACAAACTTTTTTAAATCACAGCACCCTTTCAAAGGAAACCCAACCAGCCACCTTACCCCCAATATAGCATATGTATATGTACACAGATGCTTATTGGTTTTAACAATTTTAGAATTAATGTTATTATGTTATATATTATATATAAGTTAAATAATATAGGCCCATTGTCAGTCACTCAGAATAAAAACCAACTGGTGCTCTGCAGATTAACAGATAAATATTTAACTTCAAAATGAACTTAAAAGAATACCGTTAAATACGCTACTATGTCAAATGTATTTCTTTAATTTTCTTCAAAATCAAAATTAGCTTACATTTTAAAGGGACATGTGAGCCTGCTGTTGATGTGGGGAGAGAGAGCACAACGTGCAGGTCTGACTCTGCTGACAGGCCGTTTCTTGTTCTCATGTATACCAGGGATGAGAGAATCCCTGGATGAGGGAACGCACAGTAGGCCTACCACAGTAATTCAGACAATGATGGATATCCGTCTTCCACAAGCAGCCACAAGCTGTCTGTTAAGCTGTTAAACAAGTAGTGTTCAGTCTGATTTGAGTTTTATTGCTGGGCTTCGATTCAGTCCTGTCAGACCGTGTTGAGGGCTGACGTGTATCAGCATGTTTTTGAGCTCTGTGTTTTGTGTCAAATTTTTCCATCGCCTGCTCTGACGATCAATATTATTCTGATTACTGAGCTCCTGAAGACTCCTGAGCCAGAAAGAGTGTTGTATTACTTTGACAACCACAAACCGTATCATTAGCTGTGGCATAAATGCATATTAAACAGATTTCTTAATACGGTGATTTTGATATTTATTGCTTTTTTCCTTTGTTTTAATATGTCTAAAAAATGTAACATGAAACATAGTTAATGTAAATGTTGACGATTTTTTAAATGTGGTGAAACTATTAAAAATGTACAATAAATGAAATGATGATGATCAGTCTGATATGATCAATCTTGCGGCACCCTTGGCCCGTCCTCAAGGCACCCCAGAGTGCTACGGCACCCACGTTGGGAACTGCTGATTTAAATAACTGTTCAAGGCACAAAGAGGTCAAGTTATCCAATATTTCAGTCCAAAGCCCAGAAAATGAACATAAATTAGATTTTCTTTCCTACCCCATTAATCATCTCACAATCCCACAGATTAATCTTGTGAATCTTTAGAGGGGGCCCCACCCCTGTGTTGGGGGCCTGACCTCTGGACTAATATACTGACCAGTATGTGGAGCAGTTAAAGCTAACTACAGATCAGCTGCAGCAGTAAAATGCTACATACGCTTATTACTTAAAAATAATTGACATATATAAGAATATATCAGTCACAGGGGCCATTTTTCTTCAGAACTAGTACTTTTACTTTTGATACTTGAAGTACATTTTGCTAATAAAACTAAATGAACAACTGTACTTACACTTACGTATTCTAAAAAATATAAGATGGTGTTTTTACAGTGTATTTTTGAACTCTTGATGCGTCATTGTATTTTGGTCCATTTGGCACATTATATAACAAAGTCAAATCTGTTTCAAATCAGTACAAATTTAAGACAGCACCGCAGCCTGATATCAACCCAGAGATTACCAAATAGCTAAATAAACAAAAAAAAACCCAGCAGAATTTAGTGAATCCTAAATTACAGTAACAGTTACAGTCCCATCAGAAGCAAGCAGGAATCCTGCAATCAGTGAATAGACTATTCGAGTATCTTGGACAGCTCCCTTTGTTGTTGTTTTGTTTAATACCAATAAGCTGAAAATACCAAAACTAAAAATGTAAATATTGTATATACAGTACAGAAGCATTATAGGGATTTTTAAATGTAAAAAAAAGTTTGGCTGCATAGCTTATACACTTGGGTGGGTACATGTGACTTCCGTACACGAGTCCTAGCTTACTAAACCAAGTGTATGTATACCGTAATCAGTCACATTGATAATTGCCTTGCAGGCACACACATCCTTGAATGTACACACAAACACACACACACACACATTTATACATGCATTGGAGTCAGCTGCATGTGCCAAGTAATTAAAGCCCAAATCATGATATGTCAGAGCCCTTCCTCATGCCCTGCAGCTCCTGGAAGGTGTCCTGGCTTATCAGAGCCATATTGATCTGAGCCGGAGGAGAAGCTGGTCTGAGGGAATTTGTGTTCATTTTGGAAGAGGACACAGCTGTCAGTGGGCCAAAGATTAGTCCGTCTAAAGAGCTTTTCTGACAGCATCGCTAAACAGTGTCTGGCTGGATGCAGACGGGGAGAATCACAGCTCAGTCTCCTGAGTGTGAAATAAATCATATATGTACCATTTGTCCAAGAGCACAGAGAGGTTTGAGATAGGGTTTTACCTACACTATAAATGTTGGGCTCATCAGTCCCTCATTAGGAATCCACACTGAAAGCCACCTAAATCACCAGTCTTCTGGCATTAGTATTGTGAGAAGCCCAAGGTTTTAGGTGTGAACTTTGGCTGTTTTTCTGTAAGTATCTAATACTGTAGGATTTTGAATCAACCAGGTAAATAACTGGTCTGATTTGTAGGCACTTTTTCTGTCAATCATGCTGATTGAATATTATATACACAACCTTAAAAATTGCACGTTTCATTTTTAACATAATCCTTCAGTGGTCAATGGACATGATTAATGTTCTGATCAGTTCAGGAAACTTAAGTTTGCTGCCTGAAGAGATGCTTTTGACACAACAACTTCAGTCTGGAAACAACATGTCAGAGCTGGAGACTTGAGAATTGGAATCAAGTTGGACTTAAATCACAAAAATGAGGACTTGAGATTTGAATTTGACTTGATTGCCGGGAGACTTCTCTTACTTGAGACTTGACTCTTTAAATGACTATGTGTAATGTCAGAATAGTCACTCGTGCACGTGCAACAAATCTGATCACACTCAACTTCACCCATCAGTAATGCTGGGTGAAGTTAAACTGGCTTGAAACTTTCAACCAAAGAGGGCAGTTTCAGCCCAGCGTTGAGTTATTCTTTAAAGTCTTGGTTTGACTTGAGTCTTGAACGCAAACACATTCACATCTCAAGTTTTGACCCAGTAGAATTTTGGAAGGGTGTGCATCGAGAGGACTTAAAGGTCTTAGTTATGTAAAAAATAGTAATAGTACTGCTTTAAAAAAAATTTGTAAGTTATATTGTGTGTAATTTCATTGTCACCATGCAGAGACTTGTAAGACTCATGAACACTTGTATATTGACTTTGCCTTGAAGGACTTTTAGAATTTTTAGTTCACTTCAATCCAGACTGAAAGATCCAAAGAATTATTGGATAGCTTGCCATGAAATTTGGAAGACATTCATGATCCCCAAAGGATGAATCCTACTGACTTTGGTGATCCCTTGGCTTTTCCTCTTATGCCACCATGAAGTTGCCATTTTTGGTTTCAAGTGAAATGTCTCAACCACCACAGGATGGATTGCCATACAAATTTGGTGGAGACACTCAAGGTCCCTTGAGGATGAATCATGATGAATTTGGCGATCCTCAAATGTTCTAAAATGTTCACATATCCAGTGAAATATCTCCACATCTTCTGGGTGGATTGGGCCAAATTTGGCACAGATGATGAATCCCACTGACTTCCCCTGGCGTTTTCTCTAGTGCCACCTTGAGGTTGACATTTGTGGTTCAGAGTGACATTTCTCAACTTGGATGGATTAGCATGCAGTTTGTGCAGGCATTCATGGTCTTTGCGCACTTTGATGGCCCCTAACTTTTCATCTATTGCCATCTTCAGGTCAAAATTTCAATTAGTCCAAATGGTATCATATGATTTTTGACACAACCTCAGAGTATGTGTGGGTCACTTTTTTCCTCTTAGTGGACTATTACTACTACTTATTACTGCAACATTTATGTTATACTTGTACATTATACTACTACTCTACACTGTGCAATTTGTTTAACACATACACAGTGCAATACATAAAACCTGAAAAGTGTGAAAAAATGAGTAGTGATTTACTGTAGTGATTTATGGGTGTGTGGGTGTCCATTTTTTAAATGTTGCATCAATATCATTTCAGTGGCGGTAAGCTTTTTTATGTTGAAATCTTTTGTTGCTGATGTGTGCAGCAAGCTCAGTGTTACACCCACCATTTCTTCACAGTTGCTAAACCACCCCCTGTCTGAACTCTATCCCCTCTGATGGATCCCCTTGTGTTCATTTATTGAATCCAGGTAGGTGTATCCAATTAGCGTTTCTGTGTCTCCCATGTCAGGCTATGCTAAATCTGCCTCCAAAAATCTGGGGATCCTATTAGCTCGGAGTAAAGCCTCTGTATTTTATACTATGGCTTTTATGGGCTCTCCAATGTCACTGCATCAAAGGAGCCTTGTCTGTACATGAATCTCGCCATGCCAGAATCCTTCAACCCCATTATCTGGGTGAAGTGCCCTTCGTCAGCTATTTGTATCCTCCCGCGCCTCGCGCCATTACCTTCCACTGGGTAATAGCTCTTTAGGCTTCTTGTCTTTCTGTCCTGCTTCCTTTACTAGAAAAAGGAGCTAAACTAAACTTGTTTTGTTTCTTTTTCTGAAATGCTAGCACGCAACTTTTTTATGTGGTGTAATACTGCTTCAAAATAAGATATGATTGCTACATCATGAGCCTGTTAGAGTAAGTGTTGATGCTATAGAGATAACAGGCTCATCTTTGTCATGATTGTCTGTAACATGGATACAGAAGCAGCACTCATAAAGTGATAAGACCTGGGTAAATACCATAACAGCAGCTCAGTGAATATCTGAAACTGACATTATATTATATAACCTTACCTTGAGAAAAACTCAAGATACCACTTCCATCTTTTTATTGCTTTCCCATTAAACTCAAATTAGATGATTATTTACTCTGGATCTGCTCAGTCATGCATAGCTGGTCTCTCCAGTCCCCTCCGCAGTGCCGGATGGATATGAAAAAAAAACAAAAATCTGAAGGATAATGGAAAATTGATTTTTATCTCCCCATATCTGCTTAAATATGATTAACAGTGAGTTTGACACAGCATGTCAAATTAATAATGACGTGCAGTGAGAAAAGGCAATCAATAATTGACAAGATAAATATAGATAACGGTTCGTAATGCTCCTGACGCGGGTCACACCGATAACAAATGAAGCATTAGCATGTGAATGATAATCAGGAGTCATTAGGCAGGTGTGAATGACAATACAATAGCACAGCAGCGGCCACGTTTTGACATCACCTCTAGCACTCTGAGGGCAGCCGGTGAAATTAACTGAGCCTCGTATCTCTCTGTTAATCTGTTCTGCAGCCTGATAGGAACCTAGAGGTCATTTGGCAGAGCACCACGTTACTCCTCCACGTTGACCCCCCTCCCTCCCCCCAGCTCCACTGTTTCCCCTGAATCAAAAGTGAAGTGGCGGCTAATGAAAACGAATAGCACATTTGTATGTCGTTAGCGCCGAGCGGGGGCCTCTGTGGGGAAGTGTTGGGCGTGTGAACATAGTTCAACAGTGATTACGCAGAGGTTAACGGCCGCCCTGACATAAGTGTTAGACTCCTCGTATTATGTCGATTCACTGAGCTGTTGAACCATTTACCACTCTCTCCCCCTCACAGTCAGATAAAGGTATTTGCCCAAGGCTAGACAGATGTACTTTGCATTTATGAGAGCATACATTATGTTTGACATCAAACATTTGCTTAACACTGCCATGGAATCTCATTTCATTTTAGTCCAGTTGCAGTTTTCATCACAGTTTTGTAGCAGATACTGTACTTCTATTATGATACATACATTTAAAAAAACTATACATCTGGGGCTGCAGAAGTGTAAGCAGCAAAGATCTGTGCAAAGTCCCGGCCTTAACTTATCATCTGCCTGCTCAAAACTATAGGTTTTAGATGACAGGGCTCGTAAATGGGTTATCTAAAATCCAATATATATTGGAAGAGAGATCACAGGGGGAAAAGGTGCGCTTGACTGTATCATCCTGATCCATAAATTTCCCTCCAACCAGGGGCCCATTTATTGTCGATTCCATCCGAAAGATGAGTCTGTCAGTTGGGTGGGAGTCTCGCTGCTGTTTATTTTCAAATCAATACTCAATTACTATAAGGAAGATCCACTCCCTTGCCCATTTTCAAGATGAAATTATGGACTGCAGCAATAACACTTAGTCAAGGCGAAAGCTGGTGTCATTAACTCACAGCTGGGCAGGATAAGTACACCAGGATTTTATAACAACTGGATTTCTACACCCCCCTTCCCCTCCCCCTCCTTTTACCCTTTTAGTTTCTAATTAATCAGTATGAAAAAGACCCTTCACGACATGACGGATGACCAGAGAAAACAATTTTCACCCTAAGAGCCTTTTAATTTTAAACTCTGAGAGCTCATTGACTGCAACTCCCAACAACCCATCAATGCTTGTTTTTAATGCACTTCCTCTTTTGTTATTGAGAAGAATGGAGAGGCAGCGAAGGCCCCGGCTCCTCTTCATAACTCATGTCATTGATTTGCTAAATGCCAGACATTTGCCATAGGAGAGAGTCCTATCAATGGCTTTGGCAGGGTGTGTGTAAATTACTCCATTAGGGAGAGTTTATGGTTATTTATAGTAGTATAGAGAAATAGAGGTTAGACTGCGTAAATGAGCATGGATTGGGCGCTGCAAGTCAAATACACCCCTTGTTTTGTCCTGTCACACGAAGAGGTCCTTTTAGTTGTAGAAAAAAGCTCCTCCAATATTGCAGCATAAAAACAGAAAAGCCATCATTCAGTGTAATACATTATGACAGACCGGCTTTGCTCTTGTGAAAGTAGGCTAGACAGTTCCGAGGGCAAAATCCAGCCCTGGCAGAAACTGTGACAAGCGGTTCTGTTGTGGTTATTGTTAGCATCCACACCAGTTGGACGGGTCAGTCAAAACAGTCCTGCGACATTGCAGCATGTTGGAGGAGATGCTGTCTTTCTGAGAGTTCAGTAACAACAGGCCCAGACATAAACAGGTCATAGCGGACTTCAGTTAGTGCTTAAAAATCGAGTTCACCAACATGTGGTGAAGTCTGTGCTGCTTCAGCCCAACAAGTCCTGCAAATGGGTCTGAACCTTCCAAAACCGTTACAAATCACCACTACAAAAATAAAAGCATTTTCTCATATATCTCTACCTCTGCTGCATCAGTTTTAACCATTCATTTTGAATATGTATCTTGTGAGTCCCAAAACTTGTGAGTACCCCTTTAGGATTTGGCAGAAACATTTCTTGGGAAACATTGTGGTTGGTGATTAAAAAAAAAAGAAGTAATAATTAATAAAAATTCCTGTCTGCCACAGTGTCTTTTTTGACACTATCATGGTGGGTGGCAAAAATGAACCTTCCAAATTCTACACATAGTGGCTTTAAGAATCATTTCATGTGTCATAATGTCAAGTTCATTTGTCATACAGGGTACAATTATAGTGAAATGCATGTCCGTGAGCTCCGTACAACAATAATGTACAATAAATGCAAAGTTTTTGTGATCATCGGTGACAGATTAAATTAGTAACACTTTTTAAATGAATTAGCCTAAAACAAAAATAATACAAAAAAAAAACGAGCAAGGCTGACTATCATATCAAATTATTGATTTAGGATAACATAAAATAAAGATATAGGCTATATAAAATGATAAATGATAAACTGATCATATATATGGCAGGCCCAGACTTTGATTCTGATGTCTTTGACAAATGAATGTCCATAGCATATCCCTCCTATATTAATTAGCAATATTTTCCCTTTTTATTTTTTGTTCAATTGCTCTCCCTCTATATTTATCTATTTTTATATATTTCTGTCCTTTCTTGATTTGGTTTTTATTAAATTTTTTAGATGTTTTTTATTTGTTATCCTTTTTTTCCATCTTTCTCAACAGTTCTGTTTGTTGTCTGTTATTGACTGTTGTGCCACTATTATTGTATGAGTACTTGGCTACTATATGGTATACATTTACCTATATACCTATATTACCTGTTGCTAAAAAAATATATAAATGAATGTAAAGGGGTTTGTATTCATTCAGGCTGAGACAAACTAAGGAAAATTAGCAATAGCTATAAAACTCACACATCAGTTTCGTGCTCTGTATTGGAACTATGTTAAATTGCCTGTACTGTATCAAGACCAACAATAAGTACTCTTTTGGAACAGAGACCACTGATATAGTAACTCAAAAATATACACACGCGAGTCATTAAATTATGTGGTGAGTGATTGTGCATTCTTGTTGTGCGCAGTCCAAAGTTATTATCAATCATGGAAACAATAAAAAAATCCTGTAGCTCTGCATGGAAAAATATAGAATAAATACCATAATATTATAGAAAAAAACATTACAGAAAATAAATCTTTTCTTAGGAAGTCATGTTCATACCCTACTGAGTGAGCAGCTTTGGCCACAATCAGCAGGTTATTGTCTGAGCTTTTCTCTCTAATCACGACATTGTAGGTTGTAGGCCTTTTTTTTGCATCTGAAAAAGTATTTCAGCATCATGGCTGCCGTTAAAATATATTTCTGATAGAAAAATGTTTTGAAGTGATTGCTGATGAGGCTGCATTCAACTTGATTCAAAGTAGTTTCCTGGACTGTTGTCGAGACCTGCAAGTCTTTAAGATGCCAGGGGTGGATTCCTATAGGCCTCACTATTTGTTCATCTCTGCTGTTTGTTTTTCAATCACAGAAAAATTACATGGTACAAGATAAACCAATAGCAAGCTCCACAGGAAGCACAGGGCTTCAATATCACATCCTCAGGAGACGTACTATCAGATGATTTTGTATATTTTTTACTTTTTATAAATTGACTTTTTGATGATTGCAACTGTTTTGATTAAATGAGATTAATTAAATCACGCAAGGCTTCAATTTAAAATGTGTCCCATGGATTCAGCTTAAAGTAGAAAATGTTGAAATGTGATCCTTTCTAACCATCACAGTTTTTTGTTGTGCTGTCATTTTATTTATATGCAGCAGGTCTTGTTTTTTTGTGCCACCATGTGTGTTGCTAAGGAATATGAGCAAAGTAATATTACTCAAACTCTTTTACTCATTCAATGTGTGAAAGTAGTGCCAGTGCGGTCGGACTGCATTTAACAGAATAAAAGATAAATGGATAGTGACAAAGTGCCCCTGAAGGGTCGTGATATTTTTTGACTCGACTCTTCTATGACACCTTGATAAGGCAATTATAGAGTAATTACCTTAACAACTGGCATTAGAGAAAATTATCCTAATTTTTCTGCTAAAATAACACCAAATCAGTAGTGAGTGAATTTCAGAATCTCTAATCAGCATCTCATTAGGCGCTGCAACTGCCTGATTTAGTCAGCCTTCAATGACAAATGCAATTAGTGCTACAAAACAACAAAAATGTGACAACATTGCGCCAAACAAGGCAGATAAATCCGTCACATCCTTCAGAGGTTTCTTCAATTCATAATGGCTAATTGTATTTGGAGAGTCTGCGTGCACGATTCCAGCAACCCCTGAGATGCTATCCGTGGCCTGCGTAAAACAAAAGGTTCAAAGTCAATGGGAGCCACACTGGGAGTGAGTGCTGGAGAATCTCTCCTCTTTCAGCAAATGGAACAGATAAGCAGAAACGTTTTCCTCCTCTCTTCTCCCGAGTTAGCTTGTGCAGCAAGGTCAGGTGAATGTGATCAGCCACTGTGTCTAAGCGTATTATCAGGTGAAATCTGTGGAGTGACGTGAGTGAAACAGGGCCAGTCAGCTGTCTGGAAAAATCATTACACAGCGCCGGACATTTTGGATAACTTTGGAGGCAATCGGCCGCTCGGGATGCGGCATGGATCTCTGCGTGACCAAAACGCCCTTGAATGAAACACTTCCTCATCATGCCAGTCAGGAGCCTAATCGAGAGTTGATGATTCTTAGGAGAACAGGCCAAGATGAGCTTATGACTTTTAGTAAAACACAGTGTACTGTATATCCAAATCTTTAAAGCTGCAGCACCTACAGTGATATTTTAGGTTATGGAAGCATAGGGTATCAGGTATTTCATAGCATTTGTTCACTGTATACATTGTATTAAAGGCCAGTGGTGGAATGTAAACTAACTTTAGTCAAGGCATGTACTTAAAGCTGCTCTAATCAATATTTTTTATATTAGCAATGGATCAAATGGCTATGTGTAATGTAAAAGGGGTCACCACTAGTGACAGACCCACACCGAATTATGACCCAAATCACCGCTCTCATCAACTTAATCTCCAGCCACAGCAAGCAGCTGTTTTCACTGGAAAAAAAACAAAAAACTAGTTAAAGTTAGCGACTAGCTTGTGAACATAGCGGAGCATTTAGCAGCTAGTCTGATATTTCCCTCAGGAGTTGGTGGAGACCAAAACAGCATTCATTTGGAGTCATATTTCTGGCCACCTGAGCATTGGAAAGCCAAGATTTACTCTCTTCCTCCAACTCCTGAAGGAAATGTCTGGGTCATTAGCTGCTAAACGCTCCATTATATTCACCAGCTAGTCAAGACAGGCAGCATACAATGTTTTTTTTTTAGAGTTTTTTAGCTGAAAACTAGGTTGATGGGAGTGATGAGACTGAACCAAAACATTAAAGTTGTGGCCCTGAAAACAAAAACAATGAACTGATGATGCTAAAACGCTCTGTAGAGCTGAGGGGAACTGCAGATGTGAGTGTTAACATGCTGTGCTTTTGCCACGAGGAGTGAAAACTTTTACATACACAAAGTAATTTGATCCATTGTCAATATAAAAATATTGATTATAGCAGCTTTAAGCTGATTTTTTCCCAGCATGCCTTCATTTTAAATAATCATGACTGGTATAAATGGAGTGTATAACACACTAACCCCAATGTTCCTTATTATTTAATACAATTTTTTCACATATTTCAATATAATTATCAATGTACCCAACACATACAGTATTTGTGCCAAGTAACCATTTTTTCTTCTGTTTATTTCAAATATTAAAACAAAATATGGGAATTGAAAAACAAGGATGTAAAAGCAAGCAAGTTTCACCAACTGCCTTAAGGTTGAGTCATGATGGTGTTCTATCTGTCAGCAATAGACAGAAAACAGATGTGTTCTGTTACTTTAAAAGTCACCAAAGTCAACTTCTTTCATTTATCTCCTTAATGTTTTAACATCACGCAAACTTTAACTTGGAATTCATAATTAGTCTCATAATCACAGCTCATTAATTATAAGCTATAATTAGTCAGAGATCAGCCTAATGATAAGACACAATTATGTCTCCAGATGCATTGTTTCTAATCAAGCCCTAATATTCAAACACAGCCCAGTGAGTGTAAGATGTAAACTGTCTGTCATCATGAAGTAACTTCCTGCATCTCTGACCCCCTTTAAATACATTTCACCCTGTTTGCCTGTGTGCACAACGCGTGTCTGTCTCAGTGCGGGTGTGTGTGCACATTAAGTGTGATGAGGTATAGTTATTACAATACATAAACTGGACGTTTGATGTAAAATAGCATTTAATGACTTATTTGAAGTATTTGAATTGCAAAGGGGATGAAACATCCCTTTGAGGGAGGAAATGCCATATTCCAATCAAACATTTCACTGTTGCGAAGGTTAATGAATGCCATTAGCCCAGCGCCAATAAATTCAGACTTGTACTTTCACGAGATGCATAAATTAGATAAAGACCCAGAATCCAAAGCTTCATACAGGGGAGAGGGAATGTATGACAGCAACACAATTACATGCCTGTGGAAAGAATGGCTGCTAAATGGAGGCAATTTGACAAGCTTCAACAACTGGAAGTTAGTATTTCCACCAACTTTTACTTGTTTTGTAAAGCACACTTCCGTGTACACAAGCTAGAACATCAGTAAGCCGTTTTTCTTTGTGTGTGCTAAAATATTTCTCAATTATAAAAATTTGCTTCATTAACATATATTTACAAAATGTATCCTAATTGTAGCTCATCTACATGCACATTAGCGGGATTCATTACTAAACTGAATAATGCCACACCAAAATGTTACCAATTCCACCGATTGGTTTGTTGCATGACTGAATGGGTGACAATATTTATTTTCAGAGATATTACAATAATTATTAACCAATTTGCACTTTATGTTTCCTTTGAGATGCTAATTAGTTGTTCATTTGGTTGTATCATTTTGGCTAATGGCTCATCACTTCTAAAAGTGTCCTGCCTGGCACTAATAAGGTCTGACGTAGGCATTTTCTATACTTCATTACTCCTTTCAAATGATCACTGGCCTCCTTAATTAGATGATAGTTGAATTATAGCCCCACTGTAGACTGCGACCTTGAAAAGAAGTTGAGAGCTGACAAATGATACCCCAGGCTTGAAAGCTAACGGCTGAGACAGAATGACACTTTTGGTAGGTGTTTTTCAGCCACATGTAAACCTTATTAGGAGGATGATATATCTGTGATCTTTCATTTTTAAATGTCAGTAATAAGAGTCACAAGATCTATTCTCCTTGCAGTTTACTTCAAGTCATAAAAGGAAAGCAGGAGAGATGAAGGAGGCAACTGTTGACTTCATGCACAGTGGGGTGGGATATTAAAAATCTCTGCTCTCACTTTTGCAGCCTCTCCAGGTTGAACAATATTGTTGAGAATTCCCTCACTAACATACTGAATTGATGGCATAAATGATAAAAAGTTCAGTTATCTCCCAAATTCTTTTAAATGTGCCTACTGTTGCCAAATACTTAAAGTTTAGTTTTGGTTTAAGTTCAATCTATCTTAGGAAATGTATTGCTGTGCGTAACTGCAATATGGTAGTAAAAATGTGTCAGCATACAAGCAACCCATCTACACTGATTAGAAAAAGTGCTTTTCAAATGGGGAACTATTTTCTCCATAAGAAAACTCTGTAGATGACTCTCTGATTCAGATTCTGATTTTGTATTGGCTCATAACCACAGAAAAGTTACAGCTAAAAAGACATGAAACAGGGAAGTGTTTAATGTTTAGAGAAACAAAGTTGCATAAAAGATTTGATGCGTGGGCTGCGTTATTCTTTCAGTTTTTGATGAAAATGGGAGCATGTCTAACATCAGCGGCCTGTAAGTTACAGCAGTTTATGATCTGTCCCACCTTCTTCTCTCAAGCTGCTGCTCTGAAATACACATCATCAAGGCCCTTTCTTTTTTTTCTTACTACCAAAATTGTATACTGTTAACATAGCCATCTCCATAGTAGGTTCATGTAAAAGCATCTTCCATGGGTTGACCCGTACTCTGCTATTAATGAACTGCTGCTTGTCAGGTTTGTCTTACACATCACTTGTGGAGCTTTTCTTATCTGAATCACAGATCTAAAGATAAAGGGTGTCATATCCTGTACAAGCCGTAATGGCCTCTGACATTTGCTAATGATCACTAAACACTAAGTACAGCTGAGGCTTTTGGTAATATTATTTGCACGTATTTGGCCCTAAACCAAAGTATTGGACAAATAAACATGTTTACCTGATGATGCTGCTAGATGAAAAGTGAAGGGACCACCAAAGTTATTACAATTCATCCTGAGGTGGACAAGAATGTCTATACTAAACTCCATGGCAATCCATCCAACAGTTGTTGAGACATTTCATTCAAAGCCACAAATGTCAACCTCATGGTGGCGCTAGAGGAAAAGTCAGGGGATCACCAAAGTCATTAGGATTCATCCTCTGGGCACCATGGATATCTGAATCTGTATGGCAGTCCATCCCATAGTTGTTATAGATATTTGGGACCAAGGGGTAGACTGACCGACTGACAGACAGACAAAGTGACATGACCATCCCATGTTCAAATCTTATAAATGTGGCACTTGATGATCTGTCATTTCAGAAACTCAGCATTTTCTGAACACCTCCAGAGAAGACGCCTAACCTACATGTTACACCGTCTGAATGAACGGATGGCCGAATGGATGGAAGGATGAATGAACACTATTAGATGTAATAACTTATGACTAACAGTATGTATTTTGCAGGACCAACACTGAGTGGTTTCTTTTCCACAAAGCAACAACCAGTAGGCAGCATTTAAGAAAGCAGGAATTCAACAGCCAGGGCTTTAGAAGAGTCTGGTGTTCCTAGTTAACCAGACTTGCTGCAGCTTCTGCTCCATCACTAAGACACTACGATTACTCTTGATGTACACCACCACATCACTCCAGTAAGCAAAATCCCCTGAGACGGGTCTTTTTTCAGTACTAACATGTGAAATATTGCTTTGCTGGATGTTCACTCAGGCGAGCAAAAATCATTGCCTCTCTCTAGGTAAGGTTGACAGATGGCCATCCACATAGTGAGAAAAACAAAGGCTTGGATGGCAGAGTGAACAACCAGGTCGGCCCATGTTTTATCTCCCTTCACTTTGTAAAACGGCCTCCAAGGTTAACCCTGGCTGGCTTTCTTTAGTTTTATTTAAGGGGGAAATTGTGCACACATGCTTTCAGGGTGTTTCTTTCTTTCCTGTGGATCAAAAATGATTTTGAACTTTTCTTCCATGCAAATCCACATTAATACCTGGCAGGATATCTCTGACATATTCTTACACTTAATCAACACGCTTAGAAATTAACAGCTTCAAACTGAAATGCAATTTGCATGTGTTTGCTTGTGCAGAATAATCAAATCATGCAGTATTAGGCCACGCATCAAGCACTAGAGACAGTGGTTTTGTTCAGCCGGAGGTAATTGAGCCCCTCTGCCATCTTTTTTAGAACAGTGCCTGACATAACCACTGGTTGTCGGCAATCTGACGAGTATCAGATGAATAATTTTAATGTTAATTACATGGTAGCACAAATACATTAGAAAATCCTTTCATGATGGGCAATGAAGGAAGTTAAAGATGTCGAGGACATGGGAAAGCAAGTGGCTGTGTTATATTTATAAGTGTCGCAGGTCGGGGTTAAACTAAACTTTCTTTTAAACTAGTTAAATTTGAAGTTTGGTTAGTTTCCAATTTAACCTTGGAAGCCTGGCAGTCTCTAACTGTAGTTAACGATAAGACATTGCTGGGAGAACACAGGTCAAATAAGGAGGAAGAAAAAGCTTTTTAAAGGTCATATATAGATGAGAGGTTGTCCATTACTTTTTCATTGTTTTCTGGAGTGCAGAAATGTAATCTTTTCTAATGGCAGCAATAATGCTGAGCCGCTGTTATTGGTTTTCATGAATATGATTTACTCTTAATTTCAAGAAGAGAAGTTATTGATTTGCCAGTCTACCTGCTGTGATCTCCTCAGAACGTCAACATAACTGCTGATGATCGCATTTTCAAACACTGACATGCTGAATTCTTAAAATGAAATGGAAGATTGATTTGGAGGATGTGATGAAAATCTGGGGTTGATCACTGGAACATTTCTGCACATTTTTTGTTCCGCCTCTTTTCATTTTCCAGGAACACAGTGACATCAGTAACATAAAACATAATACGGTACAATTTTGAATATCTGTTGGATTTTATGTCACTTTAAAATAAGCCTGATTTTTAATAAGATAAAAATGCTAGCCCTCTTGCTAATCCACAAGTCTTTGATTGCGTTGGCATATGAGCTGTGCCATAGACCTTAAAGCAGAATCGTACACAGATTGGATCTAGTTTGAATCTAACAAATCATGATTTATACTGTAACCATGACATTTCCATCTATCAATCACAAATCCACGGTCTGCATTCTTGTGGCCAATGTAGTAGAGTGAACATGTTCTGGATTGATACATGAACCATTCGGACTGGATGGTTCGGAGTAAATAGTTGCATATTGGGACTTTACACATTGCATCACAAAAACAATGAGTCATGTGTCATTTTATTGTACCTTATTCCTGATTTTGTAATCACAGGAAAATCTGACCTATTTTTTTAACATTCAGAACCTACACAACGAAAAGTATCCTGATAGCTAACAAGCTATCGTTGTTAACCCAGATTCTGTAGTCAGTAAAAATAGGTAAGAGCTAGTGTAAAAGTCAACAGCAGATGACAATTATACAGTACATAAAATACATGTATTATTCTGAAGGACATATCTAGCTCTTTAGCTGCTAAATGTTATGCTAGGTTCACCAGCTAGTCGCTAACTTTATCAGTCTGCCATTTGGTGCTGGGCAGGTAGCGTACAGTGCTGTTTTTAGAAGCGACCCCCTTCCCTTTACACATAGTCATTTAATTTGATTTAATCCAAACAAAAACATTGAGTAGAGCAAGTTTAAAGTAATACATTTTTTTGAACAGTGGATATATTGATCAAAAAATCTGTAATAACATAGCACAATGTTTTGTGTGTGCCAAGATTTAAGTCAGTGTTGTATCTTTAAGTCAGAGAATTTTCATTCACCTTGGTACAGCAGCACCAGCCATCTATCAGTGAAAGATGGATGTTGAAGTCTAGTGGTGACATAATGATGACCAACTCTGGCTCGGCAGTGATGGAGATGCTCCGTCGTGTTGATGTGTCGGCTTGCAATATGGTGTCAGCAAAACGGACTGGATGGCTGTAAACGGAGGTGTCAAGCTGTAAGTCTGCATATAGACAGGGTCACTTCACCTGGTTACTGAGGGCAAGAAGCTGCTCAGTCAACCCTGAAAGCATGTGCGCAGGATGATTTGATCTGCTGAGGCTGCATAGAGGAGGAAAACCCATCACATGGAGGAAGAATTCACTCCAGAGGCAGGATAGTTGAAATTTGGAGATCAAGGTGCTTGAAACTCATTCAGGATTAAAAATTATATTGCGAGCTGCCGCATGCTGGGCACTCACATTCACTGTTAACCTCCTACGTATCTTTTATTTTTACTGCGGTGCTTCACTGTCCATCACTCTCAGCAGTTCGTCCAGGTGGTCATAACTCATGCAGAGTTTTGTCGTAGAAGAAGCCTCCTGTTCTCTGGGATCAACTCCACATTATCCCCCTCAGCATTGATTAGCACTGTGTTACACTGACATGGACAGAGAGAGATAGAGTCTCCTGGATCTGTCCGCCTGATAATACCCACTGCCAAAAGAGGGGAGGACGTTAAACCAAACAGGCACAATGTGTTCAGACATCTCTGTGGCTAATGTCAGGAGAAGGCGTTTCGACAATGAGGAAATGAGGAGGTGACCCGGCGAGGCCACGATGCATATTGCTTTGACCCTCCCACTTGGCTCTGCCATTGTTTTTCAATTAATCGCAGCCACTTTGCGGCGAATGACACTGACAGATGGCAAGGTCTTTGTCGGGGTTCACAGGGGTGCGAGGCAGATAGTGCTTACTGGTGGGGAAAAGTGAATTTTGGGGCCAAATGATACACGCCCCAGAGCAGAGCCACTGAGGCAGATTTCTAAGTGCTGATCTATTCAAAGTGCAAGGAACCAGGAAATAAGGTAGAGGTGTCTCTACAGGTCTAGAGGATATTACACCACTATGTCAAGGGAGAGTTTTGCATGATGAAGAGATGTAATTTAAGTATCATCATAGTTAGTCAATTAGTCTTTTAAACTTTTATTGCAGCACACAGCCCTTTGTCAGTGCTTAAGAACATCAAACGCTGTACACATTACTTGATTTATAGTGCCTATGTTTTCTATGTTGACATAAAAATAATGACCACAATTTGTAGACTTTGTTATAATTACTATTTAAATAAATTATTTATAAACAAATAACACCAATGTGATGACGTTGCTGCTTCTACCAGCCTTCCTAATTTTGTGTGCTACCACAAAGCCGAAATTCACAGGAAACCTGCTGCATTGCTTTACAGCACTGCCTCCCTTCTTGGCTTCCCAACCCCTCATATCACATGTCTCCACTTTTCTGGCAGAAAATCAGATAACAAGTTGTTTAGAGAGAGAACAAAAAAATCTGTTGACTTGTGTTGTTTAGTTGTGGAACCAATTCAGAACTTATATTGTGTAAGTTCTGAAATGCACGAGTTGACTACATGTTAATTGTTTACCTAACTAATTAGGGGGATCAAACCTGGAACTACTTTACCAGTGAAAATAAATACAACAGGAAATCAAGTCTACCAGCTCATGACAACTGAACTAACCAGTTGTTGGCTCAACTTATTTTCTTAAGTTTGTCAACTTTAAACATTTCAATTTATCAAAACAAAAAAAAACATAAGTTGAAAGAACAACTACATTTAAGCTTCCTAAACCTGACATAGAACTTTGATCAAACAAAGAATATAATTTCAACCAAAGAGTGATGCTCCCTTGTAAGACTTTTATTCTAAAGATGTCAAATCTCTGGTACTTCAGAAGAGAAAAAGAAAAGATTAGAGAAAAATCAGACAAAAACACAAAAAGCTAACGTTTGTTCCTTTGCTTTCCGAAATTGCTAATCATCTTGCGGCTCTTCATATTTATCTTGAGACCCCATGGGGTTGGGAACAATTGATTTACAGCACAAAGAACAAATGCTTTATGACACAAAACCAGAACCAACATGGGGAGTTATATTTAAACTGGCTATAATCAGTATTTGCATATTAACAATGTATCAAGACTACTTGTATCTGAAAGGCGTCGCTTTGTAGTGATGAACCCACAGAGAATTACCACCCCCCTCAGCTCTATGGAGCTTAATGGCATCTTTTAGCTCATTGTTTTGGTTTTCCAGCCTACAACTAAACTCTCTGTCTCCCTGTTCTTGTAGCCTTGTTTTCAATGAGAAATCTCTTAAAACCCACCGTATGCTACCTAAGCTGGTGAACAAAGTAGCGCATTTAGCAACTAAAGAGCCAGATATCTTTCTCAGGAGTTGATGGAGACCAAAATCTGAGCTAAATGAAGAGTAAAAATTGGAATGACATTCCTTAAGTGGCCAGAAAAACAACTCCAAATGAAATAATAATGTTGCTCCCTGTCTGCCAGATGTATACGGCCGTAATATGTCAAATGTGTGATTTACAGCTTGTTGTGGAGTTCAGCCTCCAAGTGGCCAAAAGAAATTTAGGATTCTAACCAATAACTGAATCATTTACAAAAAGGGAAAGTTAAAATAATAATGCTTTTATGTAACCAGCCATGATGACACAGCAAGCAGCCATTTATGCTAGCAACTGGACTGAAACACAACTCCAAATAAATGCTACAGTAATGTTGATCTTTGTCTTCTTGGTGTATTAAAAGGCCATATCAACTTAAAATGATAATAATTCAGTGTTCACAACTTCCCCAAAGTGGCCCAAAATCCGTTATTGCAGGTTTAAGTATTGCTAGATGTACAGGGAAATACAGAAATGAATGCGACTGATCCTCCACTGTTTCTGGACACCAGTCTCCGGTGCAGTTGAGGGCCAGTCGACGCTCTCCTTTATGGCCCACTAAAGCACTGGCATGATGTGCTGTTAAGTAGCTCTCAATGATTGTTAGTCAAGCCCTAACTTCTCCCTGGTGCTGAGCTATTGATTTTGCATTAGATAAACATGAATCTTGTAAATAAGAGGTGAGCGTGGATCCATTGACCCTCCACACTGAGAGAAAGCGAGAGGGACAGTGAGAGAGAGAGCTTTGAACATTAGCCGACACAATGAACGGAGCTTCATTTGAAGCGTAATTATCTTTCCCACTGAAGTGCAGTGAGGGGACAAATGGGAGCGCCAGAGGTGACATAGATTCTCTACTGGTGGACTACAAAGGTCAAACCTCCCAGCTAAACGACTAGTGAGAGAGAAAGTAGCGAGTTATGATGACTACCAAATACAATTTAGGCTAAAATCAAAGTTGCCTGCGAGATGGAAATATTGATGAATCCTTTTGGCAAAGAAAAAAGATTGGGGTCAGAGTACCTTAGAGCTTTTTATGTATTTGAGTGGCCTTTACAGTTCAAATGACAGGAATTAGCATTGCATATGAAGGTTTTCAATGCATGACAGAACAGCCGTGTTTACTGTTTTCTATCCTCTATAAGGCTAGAGAGTAGGCCTCTTGGGCTTTGTTGTATAAATTATTTATCATTGTCTTTCAGGGACGAGCTTCTCACCAGAATGCCAATATATACTCGTGGAAAAGGGTTATGTTCCTGATCTAAGCCAATAATTTCGATCTACTGTATGTGATATGGACATAAAACAATAGCTGGGTGCTATGACTCTTGGCTTACTACCACAGATTTTCATCAGGGCTTTAATGATACCAATAATGTTCTGAGCACTGCGAGGACAGAAATTCATTTCAGAAAAGAAGGAGAAAAAAAAGCCCCGATGGTGTTTCATCCATCTGTTGAAGCGGCTTTTTTTCTGTAGTGAGGAATTTATGAAAAAGTCTCTAACAAGTCTGATTTATGTTTATAGGCTTCTAAACAGACAGGTAGTCAGTGGAGCTCGGGGAGCGCTAAACAGAAGTACATAAAAACAATGGAGAAGGGATTGGATCAGCTCAGCTGAAACACATTTGTCCTGGGGGAAAAAGCCTCTTCGGCAGCAAAAAGAGCAGCGCCAGGCAGAGACAGTATATCTGGGAAATGGAATCCTTTGACCGTTTATTAATCAATAAACACATTGGGTTGCATCAAAGCGTGACGCATTTTGGTCTGTTTTTTAATGTCACTGATTAATTTTACCAGGGTCCTTCGGTGCTGCAGAGGGCTGACAGCTAACAAATTGCGGGCAAGCCTGTGTGTGGTTGAATCTGATGTAGTAAATACTTCACTGCTGTAAAGGACAAGGATCAGAATGGGCAGCACATTATCAGATTTTTCACATTTCTCAGTATAAAATACAGTTATAATTTGAATTCAAGCTGTGTGGACAGTGCACAAGACAACCATACTGGTTCGGTGCTTTTCTGGCTAGGTTCTCTCTGATACACAGACCAGAAATAAATGCCCATATATGTTGTCTCTGCCTGTTGACATCCAAAGTCCCCTCTATCTCCTGAGTCTTTCGGTCAAGGCATGTAAGTTGGAGGCTGGATGAGATTGAAAGTGAAAGCCTTCCAGTTTTATTTAACCCTGTCCCTCTGATTCAATATGAAGCCTGCCTGTGTGCAGATGATAACTGAGAGCAAAAGGTTGACATCAATAGGACTGACTGACTGTCTCTGCTCGTGTGTGTATGTGTGTGTACCAGTCTGTCTACATGCATGTTTGGGGGGGGGTGTATGACTGTGATTACACATGAGTGTCCGAATGTGCATCTGTGTGGCCTTGTGTACATACAGTATATATATATATATATATATATATATATATATATGTATGTATGTATGTATGTATGTGTGCGTGTGTGACAGTCACACCCCAGACAGACAGGACTGCTGGCAGACAGCCCCTTTGTCAGTGAGTGATTAGTGCAACCTGTTACACTAATAATCCTCCTGTAATAGTTTTCTCAGAAGATGGCCTATTTGATTATTGGAATTCATTGGGGCCTTTAATTACATGCGGCAGACATTTCCAGGCTAATTTGTACCTCCGCCCCGTTTAGCATTTCAAAGCGGCAAATCCTTCTCGGCACTTTATTAGACATCCCTGATTCCTCACGCAATATTCTCTGCAGCCTCAGCCACGTAAATGAAGAAGTATTTTAGTTAAAGTTTAAATAAACTAACAGATTTTTTTGCACATGGACATCAAGGTTAACCCAATCAGGGTAAATCATCAAACAAATTTCTCTTTTATTAAAATCCAACCTCAAAAGGTACAGATCGAATTTGTGGATCTTTTTTTTTTTTTACCCCTTAGATGCACAAATGGGTTCAATATGACATAGCTAGTCTGTTTTTCGTCCCAATATTTCTGAGACAAAAATATGTCAGTGCATCATGTCGCAGATACTCCTAAAAGAATCTTGTCTTTGATATCACCGCATTGGAATTATTATTTACCTCTTTGCTTTTTCCAGAAAATGACATCTCAGATGAAGACAATCCAGACAAAATCATCATAAGTGAAAAGAAATGTCAGATTTGCCCAAGTAAAAGTCACCATAAAGTAAACAATTGTGTTAAAAGCAATACACCAGTATCCAACTGTCACAGCCAGAATTAGGTAGGTTGTCTGAAATGCAAACACTTTTTCAATAATTACAACATTATGTAAGTAGAATATAATATTAACAGAAACTATAGATTATAATATGGATTTACATTTTTGAGGTTGTAGGTTCCAATTACCTATGCGTCTAAGGGTAAACAGCATTGCACGCTTGAAAACAAAGTTTGATTTCAAAGCTGATGCAAATTTTTTATGAATTAACATTTTTTTATTCTCAAAAGTAGCATTGTCTCTGGTAGCCCATTTTTTAAAGAGCTATAACACATTTTACTCACAAAGTTAGACCTTTACATCAGTGCTGAATTGGACTGAAAAAGGTTCCAGTACCCTAATTTAGCAGTTGCATGACATGATCATCGCATGCGTCTTGGATATACAGTATTTATATTTATATGCATATCTTGGTAATATATATCCCACTTTAAATGTATTTTTGTATGTATTTCATCACATTCGACATACATTTTCACAGTTTGTACATAAATGTATATTTGGTTAATAAAAACTTTTGTAGCTATTGATACAAATTGTACACAAATATAATATTGCATACTGTATATGCTACAATAAAACCAACTGAAAATATGATATCTTTTGATATTGTAGCTAAAGATTTTACTTCTCTGCAAATCCAGCATCTAAGCTTCTTATCTTTCACAATGAGCCAATCATTTGCCTTGCAGAAATAGTCAACTTGGTCCCTCGTCCAGCAGTCAGGTGCACCGTGCCCATGGTGCGAAGTGTTGTTGCAGCCGCAGTAGCTGGCAGCTGACAGGGGAGGCTCTGTGTTGGTGCCGCAACTAGTACCGACAGCTTCTGAGTCATTTGCACTACAGCTAGCTACGAACGGCCCACTTACATTCAGAAATTAACCCTCGTCAGTTGCTAATCTTTCTTCCCGGTCCTCTGTTTTTTTCCTTTTGCCGTTTTTTATCCATTTTAACAAGGACATTTCAGCGCTGTTTTCTCAGCATTAAGCTAGCTATGTGTCTAGACACAGACGCAGTTACGGAGGTGCAGACCCGCCGCTACTCTGCCTCTGATTGGCTCTGACCCTGACATTTTTTTCTAACCCTATCCCATACATTTTAATATAATTTCACTTACTTCATCACCTGGTAAAACACCAGGTACTTAAAGATAATAACACCACAGCAAGACTGGGAACCGTCCAGCCAACATCACCGAGGTTCAGGTTTATGCTAATTGAGGTGATATTAATGCAAACACTTTTTTCAGCTGTATTGCTTTTGTTGCCAGATTAAAGGAACTTCCACTCATATGAAAATCTGATAACATTCATCTCAAAGGGAGTTACTGAATTTTGATGTTCTCCCTATGAGCGCCATTCATATAACTTAGCAAGAAATCAAAAGCCATTTGGCAATCCAAGGAATCAAACAGTGCTACACAGGCTTATCGTCCTCATCGGCTCTTGAAATGTTTAAAGTAGTTGTTTCTTCATTTCCTCCTCCTTCTTTTCTTCCAATCACAAAAGCCCCCAAGGCATACTTTTGTTATGTTTTTTCTGTCCTATTTCTTAGACTTTTTCTCTAATTGTTGAACCACTGCTATCAGAGCCATGAATTACTCCTTTTCCTCCCTTCTGGCCGTAGATGCTTGAAATGATTCCCCTGCCTGCCTACACTGATAAGGTGAGGGAGCCTATCTGATGTTGCTTGCTGAGGAAGCATGATTAGATCTAAGCTATAAAGTCACTTTAGTCTTTTCTAAAATAGCCACGAGGCAAAAAGTTCTCACTGTAGAAAAATGTAATCTATAGGATAAAACGGTTAAACAATCGTCTATACATTGCTGAGTCTTCCAAGATCTCTGAAACATGGTGATATTTTTCAAGCAATATAGCTTTTGTTACTTGAAAAGGACCAGTTATCCAATTATTGTGTTAAATTCAGAAAAAGAAATCACCGAAGAGTTAGTCTTTCTTACAGGAATATTATCCTTAGAGACAGACCTGTTGTGGTGGGAGGTAAAAATAGAAACAATTCCTCTTTTTGTAGCAGACACATATATTTTTGTCTCTCCCTGTACTGTGTTTCTTCACACAAGTTCCTTAACTGTGCAAGATGGCATATTTATCTATTCAAATTAACAGACTAGTCTTACTAGTTGAAACAGGGTTCTCCGCGTCTCCGAGCAATATCAGTGTGCTGAATCCGGTCTCTGTTTTGCCCTCAAGAGTCATACTAGTTATTTGTTAGGTCAGCTAGCGCTGCTGGCTAGCTAATGTTTACCATTGTGATTCACATTGTGAGATTCACGGTTCTTACCTTACAAAGCAGAGCCCAGCCTGCGTTGCATCTGCTACAATTCAAGCTGGAGCGCACTGGATGTTCAATAAACTAATGAAAGTAACTAACAGACATTTTGACTAGTCATAATACAAAAAGCACAGGTGTAATTAATATCACTGATTCCGCCTTTCTATTCAAGTGTCCCAGTAGGCAATGACTAGTTAGCTAACCTAGACACCTACTGTTAGCCACCTGTTACATTTTTTGGTTTTTTCGCCATATTCAAGTTAGCCAAGTTAGTTCAAGTTTTTCCCCTTAATCTCTTCTTCTTAGTTTTTCCCTAAGCTTGTTGTTGTTCAATGCGCCAGGTGCATCTCGTTGACTAATTAAGTCAATGCCTGTTGATTGCAGCCACCTGTGTGCACTCTGCTGTCTGACAGTAAACACGCTGAAAAGGGGTTTGGAGTTTCTAAAGGGGTTTGGAGGTTTCTTCTCACCGCTCTCAACCCTTTTTCCCCCCAGCAGCAGGCAGAAAGTCTCTGATAAAACACTGCACACTAGCTGCCCAGCCCCACATGGCCGACAGACAAAGTTAGCTACTAGCTGGTGAAACCTTTAGCAGCTAAAGAGCCAGATATTTTTCTCTGGAGTTGGTTGAGACCAGAAGCAGAGTGAATATTGGACTTTCATTACTTCGGTGGCCAGAAAAACAACTCCAAATGAATATTTACTGTATGTTGCAACATGTCTGCCAGATGTGTGCACAGGCAATTGTACTGTATGCTAACGTTAACCATATCAATTCATTCAGCCATATTATGTCAAATGTGTGTGGAAAAAAAAAAATTATGGCATTAAAGTCAAAATGTATTTTGTCTACAAAGTGGAGTTAGTCTCTTATCAGTGAATGGACCATTTAGAAAAAGGAGAAAGTCAAAATAAGGCTTTTAAGTATCCAGTCATAATGCAGGGTTGCCAACTTTGGGTACCTGGCTGGAGTGAGATTTTGATGCCATGGCCCATGGGCTTAATCACGCGCACTTTATCACGTGAACATATTTGGACTCAATTCACCATCAGGGTTTAAAACAGTATGCACCTTACACATGTGGCGGGAGCGGGACCTTATATTCTAAGATTTAAGGATATAGCGTGACTACGCCACCCTGGGACTTCTACCCTGGGAAATACTGGGAATTTCACAGTATTAGACAAACACTAACCTAATAAAGGGCACACAGTTCATTCACTAATGAAAGTCAGAGATGTGTTGTTTCCAATATCAAAACCACACCATTTTATTGAATGTCCACAGGTAGCAAGAACCAGAAATAAACAAAAAGAAACACAAGAACCTATCCTACTCCAGACACATATTGACATAGCCAGTACATGAACACACACACACACACACAGACAAATCTACACATGACCACACATACTCACTTGGCCAAATATACATGAATACTCTTTCACTCACTCAGAGAATATGAACACTCACTCACTGACTTGCTTGAACGCCTTCTGGGGTCTGCCACAGCTGTCCAATCAACACGGCGATCAACATATCGCGGACCAAACAGAGGGTAATTTTAGAGCCCATACTCATAGAATGGGGGTTACAGTATGTAACCAACAGTACGTATGTTCGCCTGTTCATCTCTGTTGCTGCCGCAGTGTTTTGGCGTGAGAATTGTTTGGGCAGCGTGAGAGTTGGCAACACTGTCATAATGATACAGCAAGCATGCAACCATTTATGCCAGTTACACTGTGATTTTCCAGTGACAAGACTGTCAAAACAGGCTCCTCTTTCAAATATCTTACTTCGCAGTTACCAGCACAGGGCTTCACTTTAACTTTGGCTAAATTCCAGCTTGTATTTCTGCAAGTGGACACAATGGTGGTCTATCTTGTGGCCACGTGGGTAGAGCAGCCAGACTCTGACTTCTGGTTCAAGGTTAATGCCTGTTGGCTCACCTCTGAACACACACGGCTGTGATTGATGCATGCTCAGTCGCTATGCCCGAGGGATTAACACTACCCGAATAACAGCAACGTTTACATTCAGTGACCTCTTTGCATCACCTTCTCACACAGGAATGGATTACTGACACAAACGTTGCCATTCGTGTTCCTTGTCTACGTCTGTTTTCCAACCAGAATACAAATTTCTTAAGACGATGAGGGGGATTGACAAAGAGCTTTGTCTGAGAAAAATGTGGACCAGGAACTGTTTTTAAGGACAAAAACTTACTTAAAGGACCAGTGTGTAGGATTTAGTGGCATCTAGCGTTGACCCAACTGTTAACCCCTCCCATTCCAAGCGTGTAGGAGACGGCAAAACTTGTGAAAAATGCAAAAGGCCCTGTCTAGAGCCAGTGTTTGGTTTGTCCATTCTGGGCTACTGTAGAAACACAGCGGTGCAACATGGCAGGCTCTGTGGAAGAGGACCCGGTCCCTCTGTAGATATAAAGGCCTCATTTTAATGTAATGAAAACATGATTCTTATTTTCAGATGATGAAAAGCTAACGAAAACATACTTATGAATATTATATTCCATTTCTGCCAATAGATCCCCCCTAATTCCCACACACCTTCCTTTAAGTGCCCCTAAAAAACAATTTTATGTGTGTGAGTAAAACTGTTATCTGACTTCAATTAATCTAATATCTTGGTTAGGCCGAATACAAATTATAGCAGATGGCTTGTGTTCACGCTTACTATAAAACCACACCAGCAGTAGTATAAAAAAAAAAAGTTCCAGAAAGAGACATCTGTGTGATGCTGCATTTCTTTCACCTTATAATGCATGTGATGTGTAAACTGGGCCCTTGGGCGACGGACACGCTGCATGTGTATTGCACCACACGAGAGTCGATCACAGGCCATCTGGTCAGGTCCAGCAACAGCTCTGCCCGAGGCAAACTGCACAAGCAAGTAATTTATAAGTGTCGCAGGTGGTCCCCCGCGTCCTCAAACACTGTAATGAGTAATGAGGGTTAGTCCATCGAGGATCTGTCTTCCAGCAGGGGCTGTGAATGCAAGGACACCAAATTCACTGGCAGGTAGTAGTTTGATAATGCAATATGTGAATATGACCAGCAGGCTTTGCATTAATGGACACAGTGACCTTCATTTATGTTATTTATAATGCATGTCCCTACAGTCATTTTTTATGTTATTGAAAATGAAAATCTAATATTAAAGTAACCATCTGCATCATTTTCATATAAATCAATGTTT
Source organism: Maccullochella peelii (assembly GCA_002120245.1). Lineage (NCBI taxonomy): Eukaryota > Metazoa > Chordata > Actinopteri > Centrarchiformes > Percichthyidae > Maccullochella > Maccullochella peelii. Next base: position 586 of record LKNJ01000385.1, on the reverse strand, counting down.
GTCTTGCCATCATAGAAACTTTGATATTGTGTAATGACCTTTCAGGTGACCCAGGGATCTTTCTCAAAAGCAACTTGTGGTGACTTTGGGTTTTTTTAAGTATCTTTATTGGTTTTAGATGCAAGGTGGACAAACACATGTTATAAAAGGAAACATGTAAGAGCAAGTTATTCTTCATAGAACAGACTGAACACCCACACAATGGTAAAAATAAATAAATATATAAATAGAAAAAAATGAAAATGGAAAAGAAGAAGAACAAATAAATAAAATGATAAACAAGAAGATATATAAATTAGAAAATAATAATAATAATAAAAAACCCATTAACAGATCTCCATGCAGTGAAGTGAAGTGTTAGACTCATGTATGAACCTTTCTAGGGATTTCAGTCCAGATACGTCCATAGAGCCCTCTCTGCAAAGTTTGTGCACCCTCTATTCCAATGTAATTGATGCAATTGATTAAAAAATTTAATCGAGTTAATCACAATAATAGGCTGTGATTTATCATGATTAATCACGTTTAAAATACTTGTATTTTTTGGGGGGAGATGAAACAAAATGTGTGGTGTTGGAATAAAGAA
>LKNJ01000384.1:160948-176082 GCA_002120245.1 Maccullochella peelii | reverse complement strand
CAGTCTTAATACTACCACCAGATGGCAATGAAGTAAAAAAATAGAAAAATCAAAACCTGCATGCAGTGAATTTAATAACATTAAATGAGGAGACTGTTATACTGGTGTGGTAAATAAACAGCAACATTTTAATAATTGTCTTCTTCACTCTATTGTGTTTTTGTAATTGTAATTGTAATTGGCCTAACACAGTATCAAGCATAACACATCTTATTTCATTAAAGCTTTTACTTTTACTACACTAGGCTGATGGGAGTGTCATTAGCAGATATTTGGTCTTAAAGTATTGGACAAATTAAAGTTTGATCTTAGGATGACTCTAGATGAAAACCAAAGTTATTACAATTCATCCTGAGGGGGACATACTGTAAATGTCTGAGCCAAACTTCATGGCAATCNGCTATGTAGCAAATCAGGGCTGGTCTCTCACGTGATCTTGTGATCCCTAACCCTCTAATCTTGTTTGCCAACCGCCGCAGAACAGTGACAAGAAAACATGGAGGAGGAGAGTGAAATTGTAAATACAGAGCATGAAGTATTTTAAACCATTTTTTAAATTGAATTTACAGACCAATTACTGCCTTTATGGCCATATCACCCACCCTAATATGAAATGGTGTGTAAGATTTTAAGTAGATTATAAAGGTTGAACCTCTAGTTTGGGAACAGGCGGGATGACTAGGGGTTTTGGTTTGAGGTCCGTCAGATACATGGCTCTGGAGAGCAGCAGTAGCGATGGAGGAACGTTCTCCTTCAAGTGCAGGTCCAGCCACTAGATGGAGTAGAACATTTATTATACAGGGGACAATGACAAGACATAAGAAGACATTTTTGCACTAAGTCTGTTCATTTTGTTTAAACAACAAACTCAAAGAATGATCACAAGTAAAACTGTTCATATTTCCTTTCACGTTGGCAAAGACAATGTCAATATATCTGATGAATGGAGAACAAATGAAAATTTACTTGTATCTTGTTTCATTGCAATCTGTCAATAGTACATCATTTACAAGATTTCTACATCATCTTTTTAACTCTTCAGCCTCTGGAAATGTTAATCTGGGGAATCATACATTTGTGAAACCGGGATTCAGCTGCTCACCTGCTGCAGCTGCACACGCAGCTGGTCAGTGGTGAGACCCAGAGACCTCATCCCTCGAGTACGACACGCTGCCTGTAATTCTGACACACTCATAGCTGCCACACCCTCTGCTGCAATCATCTTTGAAGAAATGGAGAAGGAAGTCAAAAAAACTGTAGCATGAGAAAAAGATGATACACATCAAGAGGGAATGGAATGACTTTATCAATCAATTTAATTCAATATGAAATTAGTTTAATCATAAGGACAGCAGGGGTTAAAATATCTTCAAAAAGCCCATTCAGGTAGTTTTACCTACAATTTTCCATTGTGGGCAATAATGTACATTACTATCAACCATTTTTTAAACTTTACTAAGCTTTTTACATTGTAGATGTTCCAGAGAGCCACTACGATATAATTTCACTACGATATACTGTAAAGTTAAATTAGCAGAGTCTTGATTCATCACAGTAAACTGTTATGAAAAGGCTTCCTTGCTGCGATAATTTATGTTTTACTGTGATGGATTACTTAACTCATAACAGCATGAATGGACATCTACAGTATATCTGGCTGACAGATAGGACATAAATAAAAAAGCTGGTAAAGCAGCAGTAAAAGCAGTTTGTAGAAAATGGGTTAAAACGTAAACTACTAGTATGGCACTCCCTAGTTTCATAACCTTTATCTATTTCTTCCTCTATAAAATCATGCCGACAGTCCCTCAACCACAAAACTACCAGGTCCCAGTCCCCTATCTCACCTCATCATCTGACTTGATGGTCCTGAGTTGCATCATCAGCTGAAAACGCAGCAAGTTGTTTGTGCCGATGGGCTGCAGCTCCAACAGTTTACACAGAGCCACCAGCTGGGGGCGCTCCAGGTGCTCCAGCGTCAGCTCGTCCTCAAACAGCTTCGAAAACTGGACGATGTCCTTCGTGGTGGGCTGCTCACCTGTGCCCCGAACCTGACGAGGACACACAGAGAAAGCAGGCTAAGCAAATCTTATCCGATTCCAGACCAGCAGACAATTATTTGTCAGTAGAATTATACCAACAATTCCACCTTATTTGGGCACAGGAATGCACTCGCCATCAATATTATCAACTTTTTTATTAACACTACATTCAAAACTGCAGCATTTCAGCTGTGACAAAGTAAGAAATGCTCTGCTCCATCACTCTCCATAACATTTTCCCCTCCCTTTTGCCGCTTTTTAAATTATGGAAGATCCTCTAGGCTTCTTAGATTCCCAATTATAATCTCAACTATGGTTAACTTGTTTACCAGCTCTTTTTCTCACTTAGCTGGCAAAAGTCAAACCTTAATAACAGCACAGCACAGAAGAAACAGTACAGCTGTATAAAATGTGTGCATGGGCTGCCGTTGACACACAAGACGTTAAGCATTACCTTTTCTGCAATTTACCTGCTGAACATATGTGGAGAAGCGCTGCGTCTCGTCTTCTGTCAGAGCTTTTGCTTTATTCCTTCGAGCCATCTCAGCGATGGTCTCTTGGAGAAATTTGGCCAGCTCCAGCTTAGCTGCCAGACCCTTCTTCTGCTTCTCCTCCTGCATGAAGAAGAGGGAGGGGACACAGGTTAGTTTAAGGCATATGCTTCAAATACAGCGACAGTTTGATGCATTCAAATACAGTAAATACCGTCGTCACTAATTGGTTTCTCTACTCCAGAACACTGTGTTAATTACATTACATGTTCTCTATAGTTCAATATTACAGAGAGGTAAAAACATTTCATTGTGTATTTTAGAAGATGTAGTCACTGACTCGGTAGTCAAGTACAAAAAGCAAACAATTTGAGACAGCTGCATATAATGAAAAACTAAAAACAGAAACGTGATTTAATATGTTGTTTGGATTGTTGCCTTCCGTTTTTATTTCCCAGCCACATAATATGATACCTCTTTCAAAAGCACCATGTTTTGCTGTCTACTTCTAAATTGGGCTTAATAAAAAAGGACCACATATATTCCTATAAAAAGCCCAGGACAATGTTTTCCTTTGGTTCACTGCAGATAAGACAACGAATAAATCACAATATAGACATTTTACATTTCTCTCCCCTGTTTTTGACACTGTACTGTAATATACTATCACTTCTTATGTTTTCAGGGGCAGGACACCTCTGTGCTGTCCAGGAGCACAAGAGCATATCTGTGAAGCACTCAACCGTGGCTCCGAACAACCAGGGAACATCAGAGCTGACAGGCAGACTGGGCCGAATACAGAAACCTGCTGCTTCCCTTTTATAGGAGATTAAAAGTTAACAAAAGGAATGTCATATTATTGGTACATTATAATTATTGTATCATTCTTTTGTGAAGCTTTATAAAGCATTTCACAGGTTTGGAGAGCATGTGTATATTGTGCTACAGCTCCTAAAGTAAATTGCCTGGATTAGATTAAGTCAGCTGCCTGCATGGCCAGAGGTTCTTAGTGCAGCAGCCAAAGTCATATCTGAGGAGTTACATGATCATAATGTCATGAGGTCATTCAGGCGGCAGGGTGTTTGTGTGTGTACATGGATACATACCTTTTTGGATTCTGTCTCGAAGGTGGAGGGCAACATCTCTGGGAAGAGTTTGAGGAAGACAGGGAGAAGGAACTCCATGAAAGGAACGATGATGAACACAATGAAGGGCACCAGACGGAAGAGGTCAGCGCAGGTCCTCATCAGCTATAAAACCAAAAGGAGAACAATGCTAATGTCACAAAATGTGGACCGCAACATGGGCCAGCAGTCATGCCATGGCACCGCTGTCAGTGCCCAAGTCTCTGGAGGTGTGTTTGCATGTAAGATCCATTACACATACACTCTAGCTCTGCCAGGCCTCTTCTAAAATAGCCTAAATATAGTTTTACCATGGCGTGTGCACAACTTGGGTCACCGAGGGTGAATACACATATTACAATGTGTGTACACCAATCAGTCAGCGAGACATGCAGTAACAGGATGTTCTTTTTTCAGTTATCTACCAGTGTCTTAGATAACAGAAAGAACCTCTCAGCATAGCCAATTCCAGAAGGTATTAACATTTTTTTGTTTTCTGAACACCACCAAGACTAGCTCAGCTGACCACATCATCTGATCACTGTTTCATAACTTGAATAATAGCACCTGTAGCTGACTGACTACAAATTTCAGCAGTCAAGACAAATATAAGTATTGACAATTTCCCAATTACTGACACTGGAACTGCTACTCATTGCAAGTAAACAGTGACGTGCACAGGTTAAAAAAACCCACAAAAACAACAGCAGCCAGCACTTTCAATAAATGACAGCTGAGAGTGACAGTGACGTGAGCAGAGCCAGTTTGGATTAAAACAAATATATAAATAAATATAGAGCTGGGCTGATATCATCAGCTGATATTAGCTCATCACAGATATAATCAGTATAATCATTTCTGTAAAGTGTGCCACTCAGTACATGTCTTGGTCACAACTTATCTACTGTGTTGATAATTAGTTATATTTGAAGGATCCTCGTGTTTATGTAAAACATTTAATATTGGCAAAATTCCTATTAGATGTTTTAGACTCTATCGGCCTGAAAAGTCCAGTTATGGTCGAGCGTCAATAAAGTCACATTTTGAATGTATTTCAGTGACATTTTCCAGGTGTATCAAGCCTCTGAAGCGCTGCTCTTAGTTGAAAAGATCTAAAAAAAAAAAATAATTTAAAATGTAAGAAAAATTAGCAAAAAAAGTGATAGTGACTAGAGCTGCAACTACCAATTACTTTCATTATTGATTAATCTGGTGATTATTTTCTTGATTAACTGTTTGGTCTATGAAATGTAAAGAAAAAAATCATAGTTTCAGCAAAAGCTGTCATCTTTAAATGTCCCACCATCAGTCGAAAACCCAGAAGATATTCAGTTTAATTATCACATAAGACAAAGCTGTAACTAGCTAATATTTAGCATTTTTGTTTGAAAAACGTCCTAAACAATGAATAAAAGATCACAATATCTGCTGTGAAAATGATTCAGTGTCATGTGTGTCATTAATGCCGCACAAAGCTCAACCTACAACTGAACTCTAACTAAATATCACTGTGTAAGTCTATGTATTAGTGTAAAAATTACCTTAACAAAATACAGCAGACCATACAGACCAACACCAGAACTGCATGTCTTTCACAGCAGAATTTACTGTCACAGATTAACAGACATAATCCTGAAATAGGTTAGTCTAAGGAGTTTAAAGTGCCTTTGCTCACGGCAGTTCAGTCAACAAAGAGACAGTACAGCCTCACATCTCCCTCTTTTATATTTTATTTTACAGAGAACTACAGATGGACACGTTGAAAGTCGCAATGCTTAAAACGGTTTATCACTTACAGGATGTGTCTCACTACTGTACCACACAACTGCATACCTGCTGTTGCTGAGACTTTGGGAACATGCAGTACACATTCCTTATTGACATGTTAAGGTGTGAAACATTCAACGAAACCCTAAAATATGTCTCACTGATTCACTTAATGACGCCAGAAGAAGAGTGACAGGACTGGGAACCAGGGCGACTACTTCTAGAGTCATCTGTAATGACAGAAAAGAAACCAGACGAATATAAAGGAACCAGACAGACGTGCTGCTGTGGCCAGAGGGCAATATAAGAAGATCAATACAGAAGACCGGTGCAAAAAAAGAACAGATTAATTAATTTAGGACTAATTTGGGACTTGGAATTAATATTTAATTTGGGATATTTTTGTAGGCCAACTGGAAGTTAGCATCGCCCAGGTTCCCATGCCAAAAAGCCGATGGGATTTTGGATTATTGCAGAAAATAAGCTCTGTTTATGATACTTAGACGTTTTGTTCAGCAAGATAATCTTCACAATGAACACCACTTTTAGGATTGTTGAAGCGTAAATGCCAGAAGTAAAAAGCTAACGTTAGGCTATAAACGGACTACACTTTCCTTCCTTCCACAGATTCCTGCAGCACTCCATAATGCTGAACTGTATAATGTACATTTAGCTTCTCTTACCCTTCTCCTCTCCCTGCGTGTGAGCAGTTGTCCGTGCAGCAGCCTCCACACCATCCTGCCTGCGATCTTGATGTCAATGCCGAGTAGCCGGAAGCCATTGTAGTAATGCTTCAACTCATCCACAATCCTCTGATACAGAGATTTTTTCAAGACTGCCCTCTCCTGCACCGGAGGGACGGCGGTCGCTGTGGCGTTGGTGGACGTCGGAGTGGAAGCTGATGGAGGGTGCGGTTGGGGTGCAGCAGCCACAGAGTCCTTTTTTGCATCCTGGACAGCAGCTGGTGAGGCCTTACTGTCCTCCTGCTTTACGCCTTGTAGCCAAACACCTGAGCTGTGTAGAGAGCGGGCGAGCAGGGCAGAGTTGTGGCCTCGGTAACAGTGGGAGTTGCCGTAGCGGGAGTGCCTGAGTGTGAATAAGGACGAGACGTGGCTGGGAGGGTCTATGTGGAGATAGGCTTTGGAAGACAGAGAGGAGCAACTGTTCCTCTTGGATAACAAATACGATCCCCTGTTGAAACAGACAAGAAAAACTGGTTAGTTCTGACATAATACTGTGCAAGGGAATGTTGTTAGAGAAAGTAAAGAAAGTATATGATAGTGCTCAAATGTGTATTTGATGAACTGATCAACAATACACAATTTCAGTTTTGATAATTAATTAATCAGTTAATAGATTCATAAAAATAGTGCCAAAAGTTTCTGGTTTCGGCTTCTCATGGTTCATATCATCAAGTGAAGACCACTGGATTTTTTAGGACATCGCTACAGACCCTAAATTAGTCGAAGACAAAAACTTAATTGTCAACTATTTTGTTATTCGATTCATGTTCATTCATAAAATAGTTATTTTAGTTCTTCTTTTTTTTATGTGTTCCCTTTTGTATTTGTAATAAGTTAATTATAAGAAATTAAAGGAAAAAAAAAAGAAGAGCAAAAACACATTTTCCATTGAAAAAAGTAAAAGAAAATATTTGATTCATGTTTATGTAATTTCTTAGAGCATGAATACCAAACATTCCTTAGTTGCAGCTTCTCCAATGTGAGGATTTTCTGTTTTTGTTTTATATCATTAGAAGTTGAACATATTTGGGTTTGGTTTTGTTGGCCGGACAAAACAAGATATTTGAAGACGTCACTTTGGGCTCCTGGAATTTTTGATGGGTGATATTCACTATTTTCTGACTTTTTCTAGACCAAATAATTGATTGATCAAAAATAAGAGAATAATCTGCAGATTAATCCATAATGAAAATAGTTGTTTAGCCCTGATAGACTCTGGTAGCTTGAAGGAATTTGTCATCATTATATTAACTGTATGGTTATTCGATTATTCTTATTAATATTAATTAATAAGCTGCCAAATAAAATGAGAATAAAAATACTTACTGGTTGCAGGCATCACTAAACACCATCTACACCACCAAATGCTGATGTGGTTGTCTTAATGAGGTAATTATGTAAAGTATATACTATAGGGCAGCGACTAACAATTATATTTATTAGCAGTTAATCTGTTCAGTTTAATCTATTAGTCATTTTTTATTCCATAAAATGTCAAATGTCAGTAAATAATGTCCAACACAAATTTCCAAACCGAAGTTGAAGTCTTCAAATTGCTTGTTTTGTTTGACCAACAGTCCAAAACCCAAAAATATAAAATGTTTGTAATTTACAAAAGATGTAAAATACAGAAAAAAAGAGAGAAAAGAGAAATTAGAACAAGCAAATCTTTGACATTTTTGCTTGATTAATGACTTAAAGTATTATTTTATTCTATTATTTTGATAAAGTATTATTAAAATTGTTGCTGATTAATTTTCTGTCGATCCACTAAACTAATCATTTCAGCACTACAACACTCACAGAGGTAACTTAATGACCCATCTAAATGCATTGTTTGTACAAGTCTTTGTTTTGCTGCGTTGCTTTAAATGATTAACTAGCTGAGTTGGTAAAGTACCACATTGTTCAGTGTGAGCATCAGTACTCAGTAAAACAAAACCATACATCACAGACAGGAACAGGTTTAAACTATGCACAGATGTGCAGCAGGTTTAAGAAAATAAAAATGAAAACTAGTGGAAAACAAATAACTTTTTGAGTTATTTGTTTAAATACTAAAAACAAATCTAAACCAAAAATCAACTAGTAACCAAATCTGCAAAAAAGAAAAATGGTAAGGCATTTCTCTGAAAATATGCCAAATGAAACTATATTAGCCTGTAAAAAAAATACTCTTGGCACATATTTTTAGTTTAGCAGCCCTAGGCAGAAGAGCCAAAAATGTTACTTGGAAGAAACACTGCTACACCCACAATAATAGCTGTATCCAATGGCTGATACAGTCTCGCTTGTTAAACATCTTAAATGTTTTGGTGAATCATCACACCACCCATTCACCTCTCAAGCATCTGAATTCAGCTGCTTCTAGGAAACACCTGTTCTTGAACAGCAGGAAGTACTGTTTTAATAACAGGTTCAGACCTAGTTTCTACAACACAGTCAGGTGTCTTAACCCTGTTGAGACAGACTGCAGTTCACACCCAGCATCAGAATACGCCTCAACTGTGTCTCGAGTGATAATGAAATTTCACAGTCACCGCTACAAAAAGACCATTTGCACTGCGGGAAGCATTTCCACTCACGGCACACAATGTATGAGGTACCAATTAATCTCTGTGTTCTTAATTTAACACCAAGTTGGATCTGAAATGTTATATCTTTCCTTTTCTTATTATCACTTGATGTCTAAAACAGTGGTTTTCAACCTCTGTGTCACAAACCCAGCTGGGGTCGCTTCATACGCTCACATGGATTTCAAAGACTAATATATACATTCTCAATCCAAAAGTAAATAAAGTTTTGAATTCTATTAATTTAATTAAATCCACTCTCCTCTTTACCTGTTAAAAGGTGCCCTGAGGTGTTTTCTTGTAAACAAAGTTACATTCAGTGTTACCCACTATAACGTATAGTGTATATCCTTCAGGTCTAACAAAGTGATTGTGTGTTTCCATCCTCATAAAACATTTGAAAAGCCAATTAAAACCTGCAATGTTTACATCCATTTACTTCAGATAAAATAACCAGATAGGAATAGCTGGCTAATCAAAGTAAAAATACCTGATGCCTGTAAACTCAATATTGTTATAGTGCAACTGTGGCCTAATAAATCCAGAGATATTAAACGCATCGCTAACTTAGTATACGTGGTATGGTAAGGTCTAGAACAGTTGACAAATATATATATAGTATGTATCTTTTCGTGGTATATATCACCATGTCAACATTGTGTAACAATCTGACAACTCTACTTGCAGGGGTCACGAGAATTTAGGGAAGTGAGGACAAACCTGCCACTATGAAGCAAACTGAGCTGCCTGCCCATTATTATTTCACTTTCTACTCTGCTAGCCCAGATTCAGATCTTGCATCATCAGTAAAAACCACAGGAGTTGTGTGTGTACCTCTTGCGTGTGACTTGGGTCATGGCGTACATTGAATAAGCTTCACTACAGCAGACACTAGGTAAACAGAGACAGCAGCATGTGCTTTTTGACTGCACCTAAGGGCTTGTAATTACTGTCATTAAACTTTGTGAAGAGAACCAGTCATGCATTTCGTTAACATTACAGCCTGCTTTGCATTACAAGAGCTCTTGTTTCACCAATTTACAGAATCTAGGTAAGTGTAGCCATGTGCTGCTTACTTACCTTGATCTTGTGACTGCAAGGAGCACCTGGTGACTAAAGACTGCCATTGCAGTGGTAGATTACAGTATTCTGTGAAAGTACAGATGGAAACAAACCGAGAGAGAAAGAGAGAGAGCATGTAGGTGTCAGATTACAATTCACTCGTATGGTGCAGAAACAGGCTGAGTTGATAAATACAAAAAGCAGAACACAAACAACATCTGTCAGATCTCACACAGATCTCCTGCCAAATAGATGACAGACGTTTGAAAGGTTGAAAGGTAGCTGACAGATATCACATATCAATACGGACCAATAATCAATAATAGAAATTTGGAAATACACTCACATACGTTACACTAGCGTTAGGTTAAGTAATACAGCTACTGTTAAATGGACGTAAGGAAGAAAACCGCAAAATGTTGGTATTTTCCCACTAACGTTAGTTAAAGAAGTAACGCTCAAATCAGATATCCCAAATATTTTTAAAACTAGTATTACTACTTTATAAACATTTAAAACTTACTGTTACTTTAGATTAATATTAGCATCATGCTAGTACATTCACTATTAGCTAGGACCCCCCGCTAGCCTGGCCGACACCGGTTAGCTCGTTAGCTTGCTGTTGGCTAAGCTAGCTAGTGAAATGGCAGTCCGCAGATGACGAGACCACTAACCTCCAGATTCAATGACGGAGCTATGGCTGCCGCTGCTGACTGGGCGTTGTAAGGCTTCTCGGTGAGACGTGAATAATATAATCCATCCACAACAATCGGTCGAGGTAAACGGGAGCGACGAAAGTGACGGCTGATGTGGTGATAAACCCATTTACGATGGGTTTATACTTTTAAATCGCTTCTAGATGCGTCGTGTTTCAGCTCCGGACAGTCCCCTCTGTGTTCGCAGCCTTCGCAGGCAGCTGCACTGAAGGGTCACACTGTACATGCGTGAATGTTGTGCGCGTAACGACCGAAGATCGTCTATGTTTTAAACAGATTAATTACTCGGTGGTTAAAAACACGGTCCTACTGTTGTTTTGCATCAGAGCAAATAAGTCATTTGAATTCAGTCAGTTCAATTTAGTCAATCAAATATTTTATTTTACGAAAGTAATAGATGGGTTTGAGTCTGAGAAAAAATAGGAAAATGCCTATAAGCTTGACAGAATTAGTATGTTCACAATTGTCCTTCTCTTATGGCAAAATTATTGAATTGGGGGGGTATGAGAGTCAGAGTGATTCTCATATTTAAACTGGAAAAACATGGATATGTTGTCCAACTTCTATATTTTATTATCCTAAAAATAAGTTTCAGAATACATTTGAAGCAAAAAAGGCCATGCAGAATCATGCTTCATTTTACACCCAGATTATAGTGCCTAGTATTTTAGGCTAGCTCACAGTTATTTGAGATTTGAAAAATTGTGTCATCTTGCTTTGCAAGATATGCAATTACTCTTCAGCTTTGGGCCCCTGTATAACCAATATGTAAAATATATTAAATACACCAGTTTCACCTCTGTGCAGCTTTCAACCACTCTCAGCTCATTATGGTTTGCTTCCCTAATGTCCTATTTGATCACCCATACATAACCCTTCGTTGCTCCATGCACACAAGCTCATACAAGCTGTTTGTTTGTACTCCCTATGCAGTATACAAATGTGAGCTGCAGTAAACAAATGGCTGGTGACGAGAGTAGAACATTTTGCAAGCCGCAGTGATAAATTGGTGCACCAAACCAGAATTTAACTGCAGTAAATCTGGGACTTGTATTTATCAGGAGCTGTTTTTGCTGGGTTAAGTTGGCAATTCTTTGCTACAAACATAGGTTTTGAGTCTTTTTGGCCCTTGCTGGTCAAACTTTGCTTAATGCAGCTTAGCCTCACAAAACTAACAAGCCAGAAGTCTAATTTAATCAGGCACAAATTAGGTACCAATCTCCAAGGGATGGCACTGGACGGAGTGGATTTTGGTGTAGTGGTCATTGGCCACTTTGCCAGAAATGCATTATGTCACCTACAGTTTACACTTTCGCCAGAGACCCTCTGGTTTTGAAATGCTTTTTAAAGGTTGTAAAACTCAAATGTAAATTATCCTGGTCAACCAACAACCATTAAGTCCGATACATTATTTTTTGTTTTGTTTCAGGCCAAATATCAAGATAAATTGTCATGTTATTGATGTGGCTATTAATAATATAATATAATTATATTATATATAATGTGCAGGAATTGTGGACACAAAAGAAGATGCAACAGAAAATTTTTCAGGGTATATATTACCTATATTATCCTTTTTTTTTTTAATCTCTCTTTATTGATTAAGACCTTGACAATATATTGTAAACCCAGAAAAAGCTAATAAGTGGGCCTTCAGTAAAACATTTTAATCTAAAAAATATAGCAATTGTAGGTAGTACTTCAACATAAAGTACAATGCATTAAATATTATCCAAAATGTTTTGTGGTGCACACTAAATAGACTGTGGACTACAACAATTGTGGTACCAGGAAATAGAGGCAGAGTGAGAGGTCTGTATGTGTTTCCTCTCCTCTCTGCTACAGATCAGGCGAGGAGGCGTATAAAAGCCAATCAGAGACGCTGGTGCAAACAGCATCTGCATCGCGTTGTGGTTAGGATGAGAAAAAAAAAAATCAAAACAATTATTTAATACTGTCCACAACCTTAATCCTTGAGTACCACGATGGCACTAATAAAAATAAAATGTAAACTGTTTTTTTTTACACCCCTCCTCAAATGAAACATACATCCATGAACATGATACATGCATTTCCTCTTTCATTTTAGTGTAGGTGTGACTTTTTTTTACAGGCATTTGATCCTCTACTGATTTTTTCACCCACACTCCTTCTTATTAAAGTATATCAGAAGTGAACTACACATCCCGGAGTGCTCCTGATAACCCCTCCAGTCTGGATCTGTGTGATTTGGCGCTGAGCTGGAGACCGACCCACCGAGCAACCAGGCCTAGACTTAAAAAGCAGGGTGCTTTTGTCAAAGCAGAGGAAGAGGGAGCTAGAGATTAGTGTTATTAAGAAGACTGCACACCGGAGGGGGGCGAGAATTGAACATATCTGTCTCTCGCATGGGGTGCTCCAGCCCCTACATTGAGGAAGAGCCAAGCATTTGGATTGGGCAGCGCATGGCAGCGACCAAATAGCGTAACAACCCCCCCTCCTCCTCTCTGTTGAGAATTGCGTTAAAACGAAAAAGGGAAGGCCTGCGCTTTATCTATATTACAGGATTATTTTTTTGATTTTTTTCTTATAGATTAAACGAGGAAACGTTCCTGGCTGGTGTATGTGTTTAGAATGGGACACACTGAAGGTATTGCCATTTTTTTTTCATTTTATTTCCCCGCATCTCTCGACTCGGCATCAAAATCTGTGCTGCTCCTTTGCTCTCCCTCTTTAGCGATAAGCGTGTTTGCCATAGCTGCTGCATAGTTGATGCATGTTGTTGTCCCCCCCTTTCTGTCTCCGAGCGGACCGTTTTTTTGGTCGTAGCTAGCTTATTTTCAGGCACATTTCTCTCTCAAACCGCCAGCGATGGAGGTATAATCACGCCAGACAATTTGATTTAAAGGGGTAAAGGCAGCCATATTGGCTGTTAGCCTAGCCAACATTAGCTTTCCCCTTTCATCGTCTTCCATGTGTGACGCTCATAAACGGACAAACAATAACCGCAAACGTTTAGTCGCGCGTGACAAAAGACAAACGGTCGTATCCCCGTGTCGTGTGTGTTTTCTAACGGTTAAAACGGGTCACATCTTTTCAAGACAGTCCCCCTTTGGTGCCAGGTAGCTCTAGGCTAACATCGCAGAAAGCTACAAGATCATTCAGTGGAAACATTTGTGTCTGCGCAGTCGTTTTTTAAAATATAACCACACAGTTGTAACCAAGTAGTAATGTTTACCACACCAAATATGAGCCCCAAAGATATACCACAAGTCGATATATGTAGCTAGTGACCGTTAGTTGACACCTTATGGATGTTTACATCACCGTTATCCACCTTTGCCAATGCTGGGCAGCCTGTTCACAAATTAAACCACAATCAGTGGATTAGTGTATTCACTGTGAGCATGCAAACCTCAACACTTTTAGCCTGATTAATTAATCACGATAGATATTAAAAGTGCCAAAGTATAAGAGGGCAAACCAGAGACTGGTAGTTGCTCTTTGTTTTGTTTGTGATAGCAGGCCACCATGTGTTTGTGTTGATGAAATTTAAAAACTCAAAATGATGACCTATAGCTTGTGGAAAAAGAGGCACTACACAGATGATTAATGGCTATCAAAGAGGAGCCTGCAAAACCTAACTCAGTCAGAAGTCACAAGCTGCCTGGAATTTGTTTTGAGAGCAAGTTTAAGATAATTGATGGTGATTTTTGGCTGAGGATTGTCCCTGTTTTTGGAAAGACTTTGACCATACAAGTCCAGCTATTGCCCACTGGCAGCTAACGTTCACACAGCCCTGTGTGTTTATCAGGGCTTCGACTATCAATCATTGTTTATTATCAATTAATCTGCACATTATTTTCTATACATCGATTAATCATTTGGTGTATGAAATAGTGAAAAAGGCCAATCAAAATGCCCCTGAGTCAACATAATGAAATTGCTAGTTTTGTTTGACAGTCTAAAACTCAAAGATATTCAGTTTACTGTTATAGAAGATTAAAACAATCACTGAGTTTTTACATGTGAGCAGCAAGAACCAGTGAATTTTTGCCAGCTTTGCTTGAAATACTACTGAACTGATCATCAAAATTGTTAAATTAATCTACAAATTGTTTCAGCTCTTTAGTTTATTAGGAGCTGAGGTTAGATTTGAGAGATAGTGCATCTATTCTCAGGATGGAGCTACATGTCATGTTATATTTTATGACTTCATAAAGCATCAAAGCTAGATTACCCACCAGGCAAAGCGTGGTACCGCTCCGGGCCCCCGTAGGCACCCCAGTCCACTGATTGGCAATTGTGTTTGCCACACATGCACATTTGTTTGCAAATACGCACCACTAAAGCACAATATTAGGTGAAATGGTAAGGGCAGGGCTGCAATTTTTTTTGTTAGCCTTTATTGGGCTGTTGGCTTTATAGGTCCCTGGCTGAATCAAACCGGGGATGTTGCATTTATGTTATGCAGACATGCATCTCAACCACAAGGCCACCAGGAAGCCCTGGTCCTGCAGGTTTACCTTTTCCTGAGGCCCTGTCTTAGTTTTACAGGTTTCCTGTGTTATGAAGCTGTCCTATGTGGTCTGCAGTATGATCTGTACCTGATAAGACACCTAAACAGAAAAGATATA
>LKNJ01000384.1:0-160929 GCA_002120245.1 Maccullochella peelii | reverse complement strand
TATACATACACACACACACACACACACACACACAATGCATATAGAGTGTCAGGAACCGGAGGGTCAATAGGGGACCAAAAAGGGTCATGCAGAGAGTAGATCTGATATGTGTAATGTCAAGCTGGTGCTACGTGTTCTATCATTTCTTAAGGCTGCGTGAAGGATAAATGAGATGATCTTGGACAAGGTATTTGAGTGGTTTGTTTGTCTTGCTTTTGAAGACATAGTGTGTAGTTGTTTAAGTGATAATGATTTAATCAAAGCCTACCAGTGTCTCATTTAATTGCATATATCTCTGTCGACAGGTCCAGTCAAAGAAAAAGACAGTTAAGGATGCAGGAGCCCAACAATGGATTTCTCCTTCTCTTTCATGCAAGGGATCATGGGAAATACAATTCAGCAACCCCCTCAGCTCATTGACTCAGCCAACATCAGACAGGAAGGCACCTGCGACACCGGCAGTGACCCGGGAGAGGATGGTGGACCCTCCTACGATGCTGCCCTGGATGCAGAGTTTTCCTACCCGCCGTCGGCCTCGGAGGACATGTCACAGGTCTCCAACGGCTACCCGCCGGGTCTGGGCATGTACGAGCCACAGGCCAAGTTCTCCATGTACTCGCAGTTCCCCAACGGCTCGGCTAACGGCTACGGGGCCATACGGAGCTACGGAGAGCACGGCCTCATGCCGGGGGAGGGGACGGTCCTGAGAGGCCCGGGCCTCCAGGAGAGACCTTTGTCTCCCGTGTCTCCCCCTCTGCCCACACATCATCCACACCTCCACCACCATCATCATCACCCCCATCACCACCACCATGCGCACCACTTCCACTCAAACCCACCTCATATACAAACCCACCCGCACCCACAGAGTCCTCCGCCACCGTTGCCCTCCCAGCACCACCTCTCCCAGACGCCTCACATCATGACCCACACTCTCCCCCCTCCTCCCCCATTACACCTGCCCTCCTCCAGTCCTCCACCCTCCCTTGTGGATAGTACGCCCTCTTCTCAGCCCTCCCACACCCCGTCCAACACCCCTAGTGGGGTGCTGAAGAAAACCAGCTCTCCAGAGATCAAGCTGAAGATCATAAAGACGTATCAGAACGGAAAAGAGCTGTTTGAATCTGCGCTGTGTGGAGACCTGCTGCAAGAACTGCAGGTAATGCATGCACATCCGAATTAGTTATACCCACACACACACCACACACACACACACACACACACACACACACACAGATCTGTATCTTCTTACTGAAGACACAGAGGTCATGTCCTCTGTATTTTTTCTGTCTTTTTTCTTTTTTTCACTCCAAAGCTGCTATTTATTCAGGAGGGAATTAATAATCTACTATATTTTTGGAAATTTAAAAAATATGTAAAACTGAAATGATTAGTTGCGTAATCTTTTCAATCCAGTCCAATTTTGAGTGATTTTTCATGCAAAAATACTAAACATGTGCTGGTTGCAGCTCCTCAAATGAGAGGATTAGCTGTTTATCTCCATTTAGTATTTTTTATATTATTTTATTAGTGTAAATAGAATATCTTTTGGGTTTTAATCAAAACAAGCAATTTGAAGACGTCAGATTGGCTTCTGGGAAATTGTGATAGGCATTTTTTTGGAATAAACATATCATTTGATTATTTGACAAAATAATCCCCTTGATATAAGCCTCTTGAGTGGGAAAGTTTTGTCATTCTTGATCTTGGACAAAAAGGCCCACTCACTAGCTTTTAACGACATCTCACAGTCCTCAATCAATGTAAGCGTACGTCTCTTGGTTTTTTTTTTTGGTCTGCATACACATTTTTAGAACTACAATATTAATCTCAACATGTATATTCTTTTTAAAACCTTGCTTTTATCTTTGCATGTTTTAATTTATTTTTATTTAATTTATTTTATGATAATTTCTGCTGTCAAACCATGTAGCCAAATTAAAAGAGCCTGACCTTACCTCAACCTTCATGCTGCATCTTGTGAACTTTGTGTTTCCTAAGTATTTGTTATGTCCCTGTTCATAGATAACCTTATTATTAAGAAAATGATAATATAAATTCATTTATTATTTCAAGTTTATTTAACAGACCAAATGCAATATAAACAAACTACTAATACATGTGAGAGATTGTACAGAGAGAGACATGGCAAACAGCAAATTTATTCCCAAACCCTGGACAGGGGGAATCAAATTAATAATTTACATACAGTCAGAGCTGCGACTAACAATTATTTTAATAATTGATTAAACAAATACTTGGTCTTCTAATCAATTCATTGTTTGGTCTGTAAAATGCCAGAAAATAATGAAACATGCAGATTACAGGTCCCTGGAGTCCAAGGTGACATCTTCAAATGAGCTTGCTTTGTCCAAATAATAGTTCTTAACCCATAAATATTTAGTTTACGATTATATAAGACCATGAAAAGCAGGAAATATTCACGTTTTAGAGAAGTTACTTAATTAATCCATTATCAGAATTGTTGCAGATTAATTTTCTGTCTAACGATAAATCGAGTATATGATTCAGCTCTACATACAAACAACAGCACACCTTACATAAGATTATAGGGCAGTGTATGTTGAACCACAGAAAATTTAAATCACATTAAATAGAATTCCAATTAAAATTCATATGGGATTGTTACACTGTGAGCATCTTGGTTTAAGAAATGGATATCTGAGGAAGTTTTGATTTCAGCAGACAGAGATCCATTTTGAGTTACCTTTTTATAGAAAAAGAAAGAAGTTAACTGATGTCCTTTTTCTGTTTTCTAATCTTCAGGAGGAGTCTCAGAAGAACGAGGCCACTCAGATGCAGCGCAGACATGAGAGGAAGAAGGAGAAGAGGAAAAAGAGCGTGAGGCTGCAGGTCCAGGAACAGAGCCTGGATCAGAAACAAGCACAGGCAGGTACCACGGGCCAGACAGAGGACATCCACATCCAGCCTCAGCCGATAGAAACGCCCCCGGCCCAGACGGAGAAGCCGGAGAAGCCTCAGAAGACCGTTATCAAAACTGAACCAAAGACACCAAAGGCAAGAGCTCGACTCTTCTCTCTCCAAAGCAGTTCGAAGTCTTTGCAGACCAGTCACTGCAGATTGTAGTAAACATACTTATTCATGTTCAGGTTCCGAAGGTCCATCATCCATCAGTGATCCAAGAGACGGGCTTCTGTAAGGAGTTTGTGATAGGAGATCTGGTTTGGTCCAAGGTGGGCACCTACCCCTGGTGGCCCTGCATGGTCTCCTCTGACCCACAGATGAAGGTCCACACTCGTATCAACACCAGAGGTAACGGCACACATGCTCTAAAAAACACTCCTAACGCTCCGAAGCTGCCTGTTTTCTTTCACAAATGTATGAATGTGTAAGGACACAAACGCCACAGCTTGTTTTCCTTTTCTCTGTTGCTGTGCAGGTCACAGGGAGTATCACGTCCAGTTCTTCGGCAGTGTGGCCGAGCGAGCATGGATCCATGAGAAGAGGATAGTCATTTACCAGGGGAAGCAACAGTTTGATGAGCTTCAGGCTGAGACTCTGCGCAAGACCACAAACCCTGTAGAGAAACACAAAGTACGTACGAATGCATCTAAGAAAACATTTTTGTCAGACTGATTTAATATAAAGACTACATAGATTTTTTTTCAGATGTATTTCAGGCATTTTCAGGGGAAGAATCATTAAAATTTACTTTCAGTAGCACCAGAATCTGGGAGGGTCAGGCTTTATATGTATTATGATTTTGTTAACCAAAGATTTATGTTTAAATTTGCTGTTTGAAATTATGCAGTAGATATTGATACTGGACTTTTGAGACTGATTCAAATCTTAAGGAGTAGCAATATATTAGCTGCTATTCCTTTTTGCTTTGTTTGTATGTATATATTTAAATTTCTATACAGTATAGTAGTTGTCAAAGAGGTGTAAGAAAGACATGAACCAGAGGTGAAGTATTTTACAGTTCAAGACTCCACACCAGCCTATGCTCTGAGAACTGAAATCTGAGAACACTATGTAATGATGGCACTGTTTCTAAATTATCCCATGTACGTTTTTTGAATTATGAAATTTAAAACCATCATAAACCAGTTTTTTAAGCCAATATTCATAATATCGGTTTTCCAGTCAGACGGATTCTAATTAGAAATAAAGTTCATTGTTTTGTATCTTTTTGATGTTTTCTTCTCCAGCTTCTGAAGCCTATCCCTCAGCGGGAGCGTTCTCAGTGGGAGGTGGGTGTGGGCCACGCTGAGGACGCCTTCCCGATGACGCGGCAGGAACGAATTGACAACTACACCTTCATCTACGTTGACCCAGAGCCTAATGA
Source organism: Maccullochella peelii (assembly GCA_002120245.1). Classification (NCBI taxonomy): domain Eukaryota; kingdom Metazoa; phylum Chordata; class Actinopteri; order Centrarchiformes; family Percichthyidae; genus Maccullochella; species Maccullochella peelii. The sequence continues at coordinate 156,599 of LKNJ01000384.1, read as the reverse complement.
AGGCCCACCCAGCAAGAAACCCAACATCAGAGCTGAGAAACGAAACCGGCGCTCCAGCGGCTCAATCAGTAAGAAGGAAGACGGAGGAGTGAAGTCACCAGACAGAGAGCAGCCACCACGAAGGCAGCTGCCACGCAGACAGTGTAGTGTTTCAAACACAGATGACAACACGAACTCCCAGGTCTCAAATGAAGAGAAGAACCAGAGGGGGGATCAGCGTAAGACCAGCTCCCCGAAACAGAGCGCTGGTTGTGATGCGCGGGCACAGCAGGATTCACCGCCACCAGTCAGGGCCTGGAAAACAGCCGCCGCCAGAAAGCTGCTGCCTCTCTCCATCACCATGAAGAGGCTGAATGTGGAGATCACAAAGTGTGACTGGCCTCTCTTGCAGAAAAAAGCAGCTGTGTCCCCGAAAAAAGACCAAGAAGAAGAGAAGGAGGAGAGAGTGGAGGGAGAGGCCAGGCAGCCCGACCTGGGATACTGCTCACCTGAGGTTGGTGTAACTCAGAAAAATGTATACATGACAGAGTTATCCTGTAGGGTTATTACAAATGTTGATGCTTTGAGCAGGACAGCAGAGCTAAACCTGAGCCCAGTCCTGAGGAGGAGGAAGACGGGGACGAAGGGGAGGAAGAGGGGGAGGAGAGGAGAGGCTCCCCTGCCAGTCGGAGAAGTGAGGAGGGAGGAATGCAGCATACCTCCTCTCCTGGATCTCCCCACAGTAGTCCACAAGGTAAAACACAGACCAGCAGGGTATCTTTTATTTATTTATTACAAATATTTGACATGTAAAGTGGGTAAGAGATGCAGCTCAATATTTTTGTGTGTTTTCAGGCTCTCAGGAGAGGAAGCTGCAGCGGCGATCGGTCAGGAGCAGGTCTGAGTCAGAGAGAGGCAGCGATCCCGTCCCTAAGAAGAAAACCAAAAAGGAACAGGTATCAGTCCTCCCCAGATAACCTGGTGTTCAGACCAAAAACGGCATCACATTAAAGAAATGCAGGAGTGTGGCCTATGGTTAAGATGCATACAATTTTAACGTTCACAGTTTGATTCCAGCTGGGTCCAGGTTTCCTATACGCTGTTTTCTTTTTTTCTTCTACACTCTATCAAATAAAGGCGAAATTTCCCAAAATATAGTTTAAAAAAAGTATCTAAAACGATTTGTGATTCATGAGTTTGAAGGCTCATCAGATGCCAAAACACTCTACAGAGGTGTGTAATGTTATGAGAGAGGGTAATACAACACTGGAAAGTTGATGGAGCAACAATAATTTTTTCCGCTACGTCGCGTTAGTTGTCAGTGGAATTACTCTTTACAAAGTAAAATACCAGGAATGTGTGCTTGAACGAATAAAACATCATATTGCATTGCAACGAAGTTGAGCCAGATTCAACTTTTCTTCCAGACAACCCTCTGTGTCTGTGTCAACGCAGTGGCCTCATTAAAATGAACAAGGGGGCTTCATTATTTTCTGCAGTGCTAATGTTGGTCCAAATCTGGCCTTAGTGAGAAATTTCCTCAAACTAACCTGCCTCCACCTGAATCAAAATTACCACCACAATAACCTAAACTCCCATGTTTACGTCCCCTTCAGGCGGAGATGGCTCCGGAGACCACACTGAGGACAGGTTCACAGAAAGGTAGGCGATCCTTCTTTCATGCCTCCTGTAAACCTCTACAGTGAGAACTCCTTATTACTTACCCCTTTTTTTTTTATTGCTCCCCCATGTGATCCTCTAGGAGCCAGTGAGATCTCGGATGCCTGCAAGCCCCTGAAGAAGCGAAGCAGAGCTTCAACAGATGTGGAGATGGCTTCTTCTCAGTACAGAGACACCTCTGATTCTGACTCTAGAGGCCTCAACGACCCACAGGTAGGCTTAGAAAACATGCACAGAAATGCCCACAACACACAAAGAGGAAAATACTGTTTCTCCTTCTCACAAAATATGTATAAACGTACATCCAGAGTCCAATGTCAGAATATACTCTCAGTTTTTGTCTTACTTGCTGAGATGTGTACAGTGCAAAATGTATAAGACAAACTTTCAGTCATCTTATCGTCATCATCTCTGTTTAACTTTGCCTATTTGCATTTTCAGGAACATGCAGGACTTTTACTCTCATCACAACTTGACCGTGAAATGATCAGAAAAGTAATCTGCAACGATAGTGATAATTAATTTATTGCAAAAATTCAGTGCTTCCAACTGTGAATATTTTAATGTTTTCATTTTTTTATGATCGTAATCTTAATCTCTTTGGGTTCTGTTGGTTGGACAAAATAAGACATTTTAAAACATCATCATGGGCTCTTGGAGCTTATGATGGTGATTTTCTTATAGTTTGCTGACATTTTATGGTCCAAATCATGAATCAATTGATCAAGAAAACAATTGATAAATGAAAATACTAATTTGTTGCAGCCCTCATCATACCATGTACTAGTCTGGATATCTACACACTTGAAAGAGTAGTTGAACACAGTCGGCTTACATTTGGTGCATCTGTGCTTTATAAGATTGGATTCCTTCACACAGAGCAACAACATCAACACCTTTCTTTCTTTATCTCACAGGGTTTATTCGGGAAGAGTCTCGACAGTCCAGCAGCAGCAGATGCAGATGCTTCAGATACTCAGTCTGTGGACTCCGGCTTGTCCCGTCAGGACTGCAGCACCGGCAAGAGAGACACCGTCTGCCAGGTCAGCACTGCTCATGATTTTATCTCTGTTACATTCTCTTTCTTCTTTACAGATGATGTTCTAACCGTCTTCCTCTGTGTGTTTGTGTGTAGATCTGCGAGGTGTATGGAGAGGGTTTGGTGGTGTGTGAAGGTGACTGCAGCAGACAGTTTCACCTGGATTGTCTTGGTCTGACGTCCCTACCTGAAGGCAGATTCACCTGCTTGGAATGTAGAAATGGTGAGCGACTCAGAATACATCTTGACTATCGCACCTGTTGTGTTTGGCTCTTTATTATCACAGACTCTCTGTCATTCCTTTTCTAGGCAATCATCCTTGTTTTAGCTGTAAGACAGTGGGCCGGGAGGTGACACGCTGCTCTGCGCCTGGGTGTGGTTGTTACTACCACGAGGATTGTGTCCGTAAACTCCCGGGCACCACCAGCAGTACGGGCGGAGGCTTCTGCTGCCCTCAGCACAGCTGCTCTACCTGCTGCATGGAGAGAGACCTACAACGAGCCAGTAAAGGTAAAACAGCTTCTGATTTATTTTTTTAGCTTCTCTGATTTCCTGTTTGAGCCTGCAGTGGAAGCTGTGCAATGAGCCAGTGCTATATCAGCAAGTGTATGAAAAACTAAACTTTCCATTACATTTTAGGCTTCTAGCTGATGTTCTTGACCAATAGCAATAGAAAAAAGCTCTAATAATGTGTGCACGGGTCAAGGCTGTACTTCTGTGCAAGAGATCTAAGTAGGTACGGCTTGAGTGAAATCTTGCACTGCATTTCCTGCAGAATATTTTTACTTATTTATTTTTTCAACTTTTATTTAACCAGGAAGTCCCTTGAGATTTAAGTCTCTTGCTAAGAACATCTGGTTCCACCTCAAACTAAAAATGCTCTATTTGGTTTGAGGCGAGAGGCACCTGGAGGCTGCAGACCATTGGAGAAAAATATAAGTTGCCATGTTCCTGGAAATGTCTTTAGATGATGCTCCATTATCCTGCTAGGGATCTGAAACAGGGGAAGAGATGCACTGCGTACTGTGCACTCTTGTGGTTTAAACCTCAGATACTAAGGTGCCACAAATGTGCCTAGAAAACATTTATCACACTGTGACACCATCAATTACTATTTGTAGTTTTGACACCAGGCAGGATTAATGCTGTCTGTGTCTGATTCTGACCATAGTGTAAGTACTACATATGGATAGCAACCTATGCATTTTTACATGGTGATTATTGTATTTGTAATGTATTTTCTTAAAACCCCACAGGGACTCGTCACATCCTTCAGCAAATTATGTTATAAATACTTGAGTATTAGTATGTATTGTACATCCAATCCCAATAGGAGACAATCATGGTTGTATTGTTCAGAATTTGTCTATACAGTCAAAAACAGTGGTTCCCAACCTTTTTGGCTTGTGACACCTTATAAAAAAGCTGTGTCTATTTGTGGCCCCTTGTCACAGTTCAGATGTCGATGAGTTGTTGGCAGCTCCACCAAAGAGATATTTCCCCTCTGAGCTTCTCAGGTGGTTTCATTTTAAATGACTGTTTGAGGCCCAAGAAGATAAAATTATCAAATATTTCACACACAAAAACAAAAGGTAAGAGAAAAGTCCAAAAAATATAGATTTGTCTAGCAGAACTTAGTTTTTTTTCTTCTTTTCAACCCCATTAAAGGAGGAGGAAAAAATTACATTTTAACAACTACAGACCACCAAGAAAAAGTACTAAGTGGTTGTATTTTTTCCTTCTGATTTCCTTTAGTTACAACTGGAACCCATAAAGGAACCTGGCCTAATTCATTATAAAAACTCTGCAATGAAAGGCAACAAACCTATTCACTTTTCACTTTGTGCCTGGAAAAAAAATACTTTCCCTGAGTCCTCTTTCCTCTGGTTCCCGTCCAGGTCGTCTGATGCGTTGTATCCGCTGTCCGCTGGCCTATCACACTGGAGACGGCTGCGTGGCAGCAGGCAGCGTCGCCCTCACCCATCACATCATGATCTGCAGCAGCCACGGCAGCGCCAAGAGGAACGGCCTCCTCACCTCCCCCATCAACGTGGGCTGGTGCTTCCATTGTGCCAGAGGTAAGCGCTCACAACTGTACACACTAACCTTCCCCTCCTACAGCCGTGATTCATCCGTGACCCTGAACAGACAAATGTGGAAGTTCTTGATGATTTTGCTTCCGCTGGCTGATTTCCACACGATTACTTGCGCTTCACATTGGAGTATCAACAGGAACCAATCAGCCTCCATGATTGTAGTTATCTATTTTTTTGGAATATAACCATTTTTCTTCTACAATCACCACTGCAGTAACATCTAATGAGTGAAAACGAGTGAAACGTCACATACTTTTATTTTATGTTTAGATATTTTATCCTTTTAATATTACATGTTTGGCATTGTTGTTCATGAATAGCAGTGAGTGCTGTGAAATGTAATGTTTGTTTTCCATCACGATACTAATACTTTGAATGTTACGCTGTACTCCACGTAAAACAATCCCATCCGTCCTGGATGGTGATGAGTTGTTTTTTTAAAATTAACTTTTAACCAGTTTAGATGTGATGTTTTGCCTGTTAAACCATAAGTTGAGTGCACTGTTTGCCCTCTTTGTGTTGGGACAAACTTTGTTTTACTTGTTACTTCTGTCTGTGTGTGTGCGTGTGTGTGAGAGAGACTGTGCGTGTGTGTTTGTTCTTCTTTCTCTTCTTTTTGTGAATTTTGGGTAATTTCGAGTTTGACTGCGGCTCACCCCCGTCTCTTCCTGTGTGTCTTGTGTAGGGCTGTTAGTGCAAGACCTTACTGACACCATATTAAGTTCATATGCCTATAAGTCCCACTACCTTCTGACTGAGTCAAATCGTGCTGAGTTGAAATTACCTATGATTCCCTCTCCTTCGTCAGCTACCAAAAAGAATGTTGGGAAAGGTAACTGAACAGTTTTTCTCTTTCTCCTTTTGTCCCACTGGTTTGTGTTTGTGTTGTGCCTGCTCCCGTTCTGATTTAGTTTCCCTTTTTGTACGCATCTTTCATTTCAAAGCCTTGAGGTGCAAAGTTAATTAACTGGTTAAACGAGCAGTTAATTTTAATGCAGAGTGGCGCAAAAGTAACCCCATCCAAGTTCCCTAACACATTAACAGATTAACAGTGGGCCTCATGCAAGAACAGTTTTGTATTCTTATCCCAAATCTCTCTTTTTTTTGGGGCATATGAGGAGTCGGATTTCCCAAACTAAACTTGTTGTAAACTGGCCTTTTTCACAGATATTTTGATATGTCACAGTAGGAAAAGCACAGAACAAAATTAATTAAATTTAGTTGCTTCAGTTTCAGCGTCCTGGTATTGTGCATGCTGGCTCACAGTCACTGTCATGGCTCACTGAGACACCTGAATACACGAGCTATCGTTAATGTTTTTAGTAACACCTGTACTTTTCCTGCTATGACAAGTTAAAATGTCTGCTGTGAAAAAGGCTTGTTGCTAGTTTCAACCTGATGAGTGTCACCTGTTGTTCACTGCATCTTCATTAGCATAATTCATGCCCCCAAATCGCTATATAAGGCGATCTGTTCCACTTAATTTGTGGGCAACTTTCGTTGAAAAAATTAAAAGAAAAACTTGAAGTCCAGCTGTCGGAAATCAGCAGACAAAAACAGAACATATTTAGCAGTGTAAGAAGTGGTATTAGAGGACCCGAAACAATTAGAAAAAAAAATACAGCTGCCAGCGATGTCATCAGAGCAGCGCTCTACTGAAGAAAAGGAAACGAGAAGAAATAAAGAAATGTTTGATAAAATAAGTAACTCAAAGTTACTTATCTATTCCCGGAGCTTGCGGCGGCCATTGTCTTTTTCAGCAGGTGAAACCTGTATCAGGTGTCACCTCAGTCACGTGACAACAGGTGGTCACATGACCCCTGCCTCTGTTGGTGTCGAATGTGACATCCCATCAGAAGTATGTATGTATGTTCCCAAGGTCAAGAATGAGACTCCACGTTCAAAGAGGGAGTAGTTTCTCATAGGCAAAGTGGTCCATGACTTAAGATAGGAGGCGGTGGAGGGGACATGATGTCACAGAGATGGACGAGAGAATATTATTCAGCAGATGATGTTACACTGTTGGGTGCAGAAGAGGATTTTCTAAAATATACCAATAAAATCTTGTAAAAAAAGACTTGTCGAACCTTTCACTAAGTTGGCAAGCCGTGGTGATTTGGTCGATTGTACGGCTCGTGAATTCCGTTACAAGAAAACTGGTAAATGCAACAAGTTCTCTTAAATCACTTGTACGTGCCACGAAGCAGTTCGTATGAGTGGTTCTTGCACGAGGCCCATTGTGAGATTGGTTTGTGCTCATGAACAGTCAGTCTGGGTATATATCTCTGCAATAAAGTTGTTATAAACAAGATAAATCAAATGTTATATTTTTCAACGAGTAAAATTTCTCTCCTGGGAAAATATAATTGGTCATCAAACCTCCAGTGCTTAAACTACTGTATGACACCTTGATGCAGGATGCTCTGGATTAATTCAGGTTCTGTCTGTGGTTTGTGGAGCTTATCGCTGCCGGAGGCGCGCTGCTTCTCTGCTTCAGCACTCTGGGCTTGTTTTTGATTTGAAAGGCCTTGTTCAGCCTCACCTCTTTTATGCTGACTGCAACTAAGTTTTATTTTTGACTGAAATTTTCAGATGAAATGAAATTTTGGCTCAACTCATCTTCTTGAACTTTGACCTGCCTTGGATGGAATATAATCCCAATCTGGACTAGATTTGAGTACAGTGAAGCAAAAATCAGTTCCCAAGCGCAAGAATAGTGAAATTACTATCTTTAGTACTAAATTTTGTTAAAGGAAAAAAAAACATTTTGCAAACTGCAATATTATAAAAATATATGATTCCATGCAAGGTGGTCTGTGCAGGATGCGATATGTGTGATGGGAAAAGTTTGCTTTACTGGCAGGACTGCATGCCTGCTTTTTGCCAATACTTTGAGTATAACCCTGATTCCTTATTAACTTGCTGGCTGATTTTATTCCTGTGCTGCCGCATGTATTTCCCATAGACTGGTCTTGGTACAGTGCTCTGAATCTGATTGCCAGACACGCTGTAACCGCTGCAACAAAAGGTGTAACCAACCTGAGAACCCAATGTAGGGGTTTCCAACCATTTTCAGTCTTTTTCATGCAGTATGGCTCTCACAGGAGCCTTCACTGAAGCAAAAAGCTCCTGGCCTTTGTTTTTCATTTCAGAATAATGACCAGATGTTATTATGGGAGCTGTATTCCTTACAAGGATGCTATTTCACACTAGAGGTTGGAAAACCATGACTTGGTGCTGGCTTTGTAGTATTTATACTTTTTCTTAGGCTTGTCTGCAAATGAGATTCAGAGTTTGTCCAGGTTTTAAGGCGCATCACCTAATCATACACTCCTCCTCTCTTTGCATACCAATTTCCCACAATGCATGCACACACACACACACACACACACACACACACACACACACACACACACACACACACACACACATATACACACACATATACATACATACATACACACACACGCACACACATACATGTGTACATCCATACAAATGTAGGAGGCAAGTTGCTGTGCTGCGACTCATGCCCGGCTTCCTTCCACCCGGAGTGTCTGGAGATGGAGATGCCGGAGGGGCCGTGGTCCTGCAATGATTGCAGGGCAGGGAAGAAACCTCACTACAAACAAATTGTCTGGGTCAAACTGGGCAACTACAGGTACGCAGAGAGCACTGATTATAGACTGCTGAGGGTTGTGCAACTGTCAGTTTATGGTACGGTTACATTTTAAAGGGTTAATCTGGTGATAGTATATATTTTTCTTGTCAAAAAAATCCCATGAAAAGACCGAAACCAAAAATGAAGTATTGCCTATGTAGACATAGTTCTGATATATCTTATTCCTCTGTGCCATAGGCCTCTATTGTTGTCCAAAACCTATTAGAAACACATCACATTAGCCACAATGTTTCTACGTTTACAATGAACATGGGCACTGTAGTTTATTTTGACTCAGTCACACACACACACCGTCCTGCTGCTGTAAATACTCACTACTACACCAAGTGTGGATTAATCCGCCACTGAAAGTAGACCCCAACAAACTGACTATTTACTCCTGTTTGAGTAACTTTTGCTAAAAGTGACAGTGCCCAGCTGTTTTTAGGAAATTATTTAGCCTTTTTTTAAAAGTGGAACTATATATTTGTGACCCTCTTTTAAAGATTAATACCTTCAATCTGAACAAATGTTCTGAGAACCACAGACAGGCCACAGATGAACTAACGTGCTGTTGGTTTTGGTCTTTTTATAGCATTAGTTGACATCAACAAAAATACAAAATATCACCAGTCTTATCCTTTAAGTTCAGTGCAACAAATCTGCTTTGCACCTCACACACTGAAACAGGATGTGATATTATAGATGCAGGTATTCAGGAAACGTTGAGCAGTGTTTTCCTGTCTCATACTGACTGTGAGCCATGCTCTTTAATATTTATAGTCTGCTGGCATGGGACTAGATTAGCATGTGGCAATGGGACACAAATAATCTCTCTAATGATCATATAAAAAAAAAAAACAGCATTTCTAATGACCAAATGTGTAAATCTTATAGGTCAGAGTTCAACAGACATGAACTCTGATCTGTGAGTTTGCAGGAGCTTGAGGAAACAATTTTTGTTGCCAGAAACGCATTCTGAAAAATTGCCATTCACAGAAATTTTAATAAGAAAGAATGAGAAGCAGAAGTGAATGTTTGAAAAGTTTGGTACAGGTGTGACAATACCATCAGGCTAAAATAACTTTAGATTACCTGTTTTATTATTTTTTACCACACTCTTCTTCTCCCTTTTCTTCTTCTTCTTCTCATTGAACAATGTCCCCATCCCGTTCCAGGTGGTGGCCAGCGGAGATCTGCAACCCTCGCTTAGTGCCATCAAACATTCAGAGCCTTCGCCATGATATTGGTGACTTCCCTGTCTTCTTCTTTGGCTCTCACGACTACTACTGGATCAACCAGGGTCGCGTCTTCCCCTACGTGGAGAACGACAAGAACTTTGTCACGGGTCAGATCAACATCAACAAAACCTTCAAGAAAGGTAATTCCTTCCTAGAAAGTTTCCTCCTACTTTTAAGACAAATCTGTTGTGATTTTATCGTTTAAAGCTGTAGGAAGGATGGATTTCTGAGATATTGATGGTGTGTTTTAGCTCTGGAAGAAGCAGCCCGGCGGTTTCAGGAGCTTAAGGCACAGAGGGAGAGCAGGGAGGCTCTAGAGCAGGAACGCAACTCACGCAAACCTCCACCCTATAAATTCATTAAGGTAATCTCATTTTAATATCTCACTAAAGACAAATAACCCAAAAATTGTTATATATGTGGAAGTTATATTCAATAAGTATTCAGTGTTTTTACTTACTTTTGGTGTTGTGTTTTCCTGTATCAGTCCAACAAACCAGTGGGGAAAGTGCAGGTGCACGTGGCTGACCTGTCAGAAATCCAGCGATGCAACTGCAGACCAACAGATGAGCATCCTTGCAGCCTCCACTCGCAGTGTCTCAACCGCATGCTGCAGTACGAGTGTCATCCACAGGTCTGCGTGCATGTTTGTTATTGTTTGTTTTGCTAATTTCTTGAACAATAAAACCAGTAAGACTATCATGAGAAATCGCACTTCTTAATCTCTTACCTTTTATGTTGTTGTCATCAGGTGTGTCCTGCAGGAGACGGCTGTGAGAACCAGTGTTTCTCCAAGCGACTGTATGCAGAGACAGAAGTGATAAAGACAGACGGCCGTGGCTGGGGCCTCAGGACCAACCAGGCCCTCAGGAAGGTGGGTGTTCAATGTCCAATCATTTCACCCCAAAACAGCATCAACATGTCCCTTTAATTCGTTTGCATTTACTTTCATCTTAAATGTGACCAAAATCATGAATATCTTGACTATCAAGCTTTTGTCTTAAGCAGGTTCCTATAATATAATCACATATACAAAACAGACATTTAAAAGTCATATTTGATAACATACAAACTGACAAATGGAATATCAGATAGTGCCAAGAATTAAGTCCCTGGAAGTACAAAATCAGTAACTGCAGATGGTCAACTTGTGTTTCTTGCAACATGGTACAGGGTCAAGATTTTCTTCAATTAATTTTATTGGAAACACAAAGAGTCAAGGTTTCCATAGAATCAAATAAAATAAAAAAACAGACCTTAGGGACAGTTTGACCACTGACAAGAAAGACAAAAAGGTGACCAGTATGTCAGCCACAAAAACATATGTTTTCTAATGTGGACTCAGTCAGTGAGGAAAATGCTCATCCAAATCAAGACCTAATATTTCAGATTTCTTTTCCTGTCATTTGTTCTTTTTATTAGATAAGTGACAGAGTGGCATGAAGAGAGGTGAACGACATGTTTGTGGCCTTTACATCACTGGATCTAGGGTGCCATTACTCCTAGCAGTTTCCAGACACATCAATACACAAAACTTCGCCATGGCTTTCACTGGCTGATTATATTTAAACTTATTAATTACCTTGATCTGCCAGTCAAATAGCTAACGATCAGACTGTCAATTCAAAAGGTCACAGGTTCAATAGCTCTGAAACCTGTTGAATCGTCCTTGACATTGATTCTCAGTAATTGTCATTTTGAATAAGGTCGTCAATGTGAGGCCTAAAATAATGTAAAACTGTGATGCTTGTTGCTTCCTCCAGGGTGACTTTGTGACAGAGTATGTGGGAGAGGTGATAGACTCAGAGGAGTGCCAGCAGCGAATCAAACGCGCCCATGAAAATCACGTGACCAACTTCTACATGCTCACCCTTACCAAGGTAACATCAGTGACGCTGATAAACATTGTTCAGAGGGGAGACCTCCACCGAGCATTTCTTTAAAGCCCCTTAATGTCCGTCTTTCCTCGTAGGACCGTGTGATAGACGCCGGCCCAAAAGGAAACTCGTCTCGGTTTATGAACCACAGCTGCAGCCCAAATTGTGAAACGCAGAAGTGGACGGTTAACGGAGACGTTCGCATTGGACTCTTCGCCCTCTGTGATATCGAGGCTGGTGAGTTCACATGGAGACATACATACGGTTACATTCCTACATATACGCTACATGCACTCGGAGCAGGCTAGATGGTTCATTTGATGTGAATCTTGTCCCTGGTGTTCCTGCAGACACAGAGCTGACGTTCAACTACAACCTGCACTGTGTGGGCAACAGGAGAACGTCTTGTCACTGTGGATCAGACAACTGCTCTGGATTCCTCGGGGTGCAGCCGACGGTGAGTACGTTTACCTCTCATTGTCAAGAATCCCGTTCTATCCTGACTTGAGCTGTGTTTGATACCATTTCGTCTTTTTATAATGTTTCCTCCAGAGCGCTGTGGTGATGGAGAAAGAAGAGAAGGCCAGGAACGCCAAGCTGAAGCCGAAGAAGCGGAAGCTGCGGCCAGAGGGCAAACACACACACGAATACTTTTGTTTTTGCTGTGGCGAAGGAGGGGAGCTAGTGATGTGTGACAGAAAGGACTGTCCGAAAGCATACCACCTGCTGTGTCTCAACCTCACCAAGCCGCCATACGGTAATGCCAAAATGAGCTTGTGTGTGTCTGTGAGTCCATTAAAATCTGTAGATGCACACTGTCAAAATCTTGCTGGTATGAAATATTTTTCATGGTGATTTCAGCAACATAATGTACCTGCTGTGATGCGCTGAGATGATACAGACGTAAAAAAAACACTACTTTATTAGTACCTATCCTGACTTGTTACTACAGACCAACATAGCTCTGTTTCCAAGCGTCTTTATTCTTATATAGATACTGATATCCTGACAAAAATGACCATGAAACCTCAGTAATATTATATTATTATAATATATTTTTGGCTTGAGACCCCTTCAAACCAAATAATGTCCAATTGTGACCCCTAGTCATTGGTTGCTTATGTCCAAAGTGGTTTTTTTTCTTTGTTTTTATCTGAATCATTTTTGGAGGCCTGAAGAGATACAATTATTCATTAATTCACAGAGAAAAAGGCAAACATTAGAACATAATTTGCGTTGTAGAAATATGTATTGTCTGCTTTCCTATCCTGTTAATCGTCTCACGACACCTTAGATTTATCTTGAGACCCTTAGTGGGTTTGAAACCACTGCTCTCCATAATGACTTTTCTGTCTGTCTGCAGGACGTTGGGAATGTCCGTGGCATGACTGCAGCGTTTGCGGCGCCCCGGCCTCATCTCTCTGTGACTTCTGCCCTCGCTCGTTCTGCCAGGATCATGAGGCGGGGGCACTCACTTCCTCCTCCCTCGAATGTCGCCCCTGTTGCTCCAGTCACAACCCCGTCAGTCCCCTGGGCTCCAACTCCAGCTCGACCCAGTCGCGACGCTCCGCTCTGAGCCCCGTCAGAGTCAAAGAGGAGCCGGATCCGGAGCTGGGCCAGCCGGCCTCAGAGTGACACCGCAGCTCCCTCAATACCTCATTCCCTATTAAGTGCGCTCCTGTTGGCCTCCTGGGCTCCCATCCACCTCTGATCTGAAGCAGCGCACTACGAAAGGGAATACAGTGCTTTTTGACCAGTGTTATTCAGAGACGAGACACACCGACAAACACCTCGGTGCTGTTTGTGGCGAGAGCAGAGCAACTAGAGTGTCAGCGGGGGAAGTGTCCAGGCATCATTTTCCCTCCTCTCTTGCCATAAAACACCACTACTAACAATCTCTACAGCTCGCCTGCGCCCTTCGGAGGGCCCAGACCACCACCTCATTATGTTTCTTTTGTTATTTTTACAGCTGTGGAAATTTTAAGTGTTGTCAAGTCGTCACTTACCGACACTTTGAAGAACTCAACAAGTGAGGTGGAGGGAGAGGTAGAGAGAAGAGGAAGAGGAGGAGGAGATGAAAAGCTGAACCTCTCCACCACCACCACCACCACGCTGCTCCTCTCCCTATTTACCTGCTGTAAGCTGTGGTCGGCATCTCGCACACAGGATGGCTGCACGGAGACGAGCCAGCCTTTTCTCCTCCTCCACAGCCGATCATCACTCCCGACGTGATCTGTCATCGTATTTATCTCTTCTTCTTCTTGGAGGAAAGGAAGGGTGGGGGGAATGACCGATTTTGTGCAATTTTTTTCAGGACCACACTACATTCCAACCTTCCTTAGACATGGTTTTAATATACTTATGGGTATAGATGAATATAATTATATACAGTATCTATGTTTGTTAATGTTTACAGACAGATTCTCTCACTTCATCTTGGTGAGTGGTGTATTATGTTTGTTTGTTTAGGTGTTAAGCATTACGCAGACCTCCTTGTGAAAATAGTCCTATTAAGGTGAAATATAATGGTATATAGTGTAATGGTATGACATTACAGAAGTACTTGTGATTTTCATATTGCCAGTCACACTCACCATTGTGTACATAATTGGCTCATAATATTGTAAAGTACTTAAAGATCCGGAGGGACGTGGCCTTGCCTCTCTGGTTGTTCCTGGAAGAAGGAAACGCTTTTTTAAACAGACAGATCCTTTTTATTTTCTTTTTCGATAAAAGTTCTGTTCCCACATTTCCTCCGAGCAGTTACTGTTATTTGTATTGTAATGGAGGGGCTCAGCTTGTGATCACTGGTGCTGTCTTAAAGTATTGTTAATCAGCCTTAAGTTTGATTCTGGCTGCAGTAACTGCTGCCCAGATGCAGTCCATTTCAGTAACATCGTGTACTGTGACCGCTTTGATGCTGGTTTTGGGTTTTTCTTTTTCCTGTTTTTTGTTTTGCCAAACTTTTCTGAAAAGCACTTTTACACAGCTTGTCGCTACACAATTTAGTTAGATCATACGTATACAGAAATGTATATTAAAAGAACATAAGACAAGTGTTTCAAAATGGATACCTCTTCTTCTTGTAGTAACGTCGGAATTTAAACTGTGTTGTAACTTTTTTCCTCTTGGTCAGAAACGTGGCGAGTGCTGGGCGTGGGTGTTTTTTGAGGAAAGTGGCCTAAATACTGTTTTTTGTTGTTGTTTTTTTTGGCACAAGTAGGAATGACTGCCAGCCCGGCTTCATACAAAAAAAAGTCCTCAGTGTCCTCAAGAGGCACTTCTTCATTTATCACCTGGAGAACATCCTCGAGGCTGGGCTTCATATAAAGACGTAATGGTATAACAACAGTCCAGTCCAGTATAATGTACAAATACAAACTTCTGTACAGTGTTTTTAATCGCTCATCTGTCAAATCCAAATTTTTTGTATTTATTGCACCACATTTTATACCAATTTCTTTTTCAAACACCAGTGCAGTAATTTGTCTCCCTTTCCACCACGGTGTAAGTGAAATAGACTATTTAAAAAAACATGGGGAGTTTTACATGATATATCTGTATCTAGTCATTGCATAAGTTTTTTTATTTTTGTTTTTTTTTTTACATTTGGTGTAATGATTCCACATTTGATAACAGCTGACCTGTATCGTGACTCACTGTAATTGTGTTAAAAGCAGTGTGAAGCAGTTCAATATAGGAATGTAAAGTTTGAGTTTCAGAGCAGTTTTTGTGCTTGTCTATTTGTTTTTTTTGTTTTTTGTTTTTTTAGCCTGGACTCAAGTGATCATCACAGGAGGAAGTTTATCTGTAGTCATGCCTCAGCCTTTTGCTTGTGATTCTACCCCGGTTACATGACTGTTAGTTTGTGGGGTTTTTTTTTTTTTTTTAAAGCCTCCCGTTGTGGTCGGTGTTAAAAGTTGAGCCACAGGGTGAAACAGTGCCAATGTTTCCAAATAATTTCAGTTAATTTAGGGATCTTCTCGAATGCATAGAGTAGGTACACTCAGCTGCCAGTTTATTATGTACACCTTGCTAAAACTAATGCATTCTAATACAACAGTTCTCCTTTATGAAGGTTATAATGTTCAGTTCAGAGGTGTTGCTTGTTTATAATCATTTTAGAGGCTATAGTTTGTGGTGCTGCTGAATTTTATTGCGTTATATTGACAGGTGTCTATTAACATTATTATTATTATTATTATTATTATTATTATTATAATATATCAATGAGGATAGGCTAAATAACAGAAACACCTCTCTGTATAAAGCAATACAGTTCAACAGCACCACAAACGACATCCTCCAAAATGGCCATACAGTTTAATCAGCACCTCTCTAAAATGGTTTCAACAAAGACTGAACATTATAACCTTAATTAAGGATGTATTGCAGGATGTTGTATTATACTGTATTAGTTTTAGCTAGGTGTACCTAATAAACTGGCAACAGAGTGTAAATCATGAAGAAAAAAGACTAAAGAAAGAAAAACGAAGGTCAACTATTGAATGCCGAAAAGTGAAAAAATTCCAGATATGTGTTGAAAATACTGTGCTTGGAATAATTTCTGTTCAACTACTAGACACAAAAGATCTCCTACTTCACTGAAAAGTCCACTCTGTGTTTTCCACACTACACGTGTGTATGTTGCCTATTGAACCATGATCGCCAATAAAAGTGTTGTGAAACTCAGATTTAAGGTGAGCTCTGAGAAACTTTCCTCCTTCAGCAGATTCATTTAAAAACAACCTTCTAGTGTAAAACTCTGCACATACATCATTCTGCACAGTGAAGGTCAAACACTGAAGTAAAGGAACAACAAGCAAAACGAATTTTTGAGGGGAGTGGGACTAATATGCTAAATATGTGCACACAATACACATACATAACAAGGGCACTTTATCAGATAGAGAACGCAGAAAAAGACTTGGACTTCTTTTTCTGTGTTCTTTATGCCATCAAATGCCTGTATTTGTGCACAAATTTAGCAAATAAAATTTTCTCACTTTTCAGCATTCAACAGCTCCTCTTTTCCTCATTACTGACCCTTTTAGGAAGCCTTTTTACCACTATCTCTCATGGATTCCTGAAAAATGACTAAACTTGCTGATTTGCCTGCTCCCAAATTTGCCAAACTCTTCACGTTCAGAGACGCTTTTCTGTTCAGTAGTTAGTTGTAGGAATTAGGCCACTTCAGTACTTGTTCAATATCAGGTAGGTGCATCATTAAGGCACTTTAACTAACATACTCAAAGTGGTCTGCGTGTCTAAAACTTGAATTAGTTTTATTTTTTTTAATTTATTTATCAATGTATTTTTTTACACAGGATTCATACATGTGTGATGGTCAGATCGCAGACTTTTGTGTTTGTGGCTTCAGAAAAAATGTCTGACTGATGATTTGTCATTATATAACTGGTCTTAAAGCCTTTTCTTTCCTTTTCAAGGCGTCTTGCTCACCTGAAATACATGCTTCCAACATCAGACACTGGTATAATCCACTTCTGTAATCAGTTGGCAAGTCTTTAAATGCCTGATTTTAATGCCAATGTTTTGTTTTTATTTGTGTTCCTTCATTTTATTTTTTTTACCATTTTGCAGAGAGATTGTGCAAAATACCAAACAGCCTTTATTATTTTTTAACCTGCCGATCGCATGATCATGAATTCCTTTGTGCCAGTTTGTGCTCCTCCTGCCCTTCTCAGCTGATACAGCAGCAGTATTACGTATATGCCTAATTTAAGTGTCCCAGCGTTCATCCTTTGATTTACTTAAAATACTATCTGATGTGTATGTTTTGTTGGTTTATTGTCATTCTAGTGCCCAGTGTCTTTTTATTTTTTTTAATTTTTTTTAAGAGACAGCATGTGTGTTCTCATTTAAGTGACCCTTAAATACGTCCGAGGAGGATTTTTCTAAGTGTCCAGGAATTACCTAATTTTTTATATTTTTCTCATACACTTAAATTTAGGATGGACCACCCCCCTTGTTTGTCAAAGGGTATGTTTCAGTTCCCCGTGACATCTTTTGTTTTTTGTGTAATGTTGCCGACTTGTCATTAAGTTTTTAATTGACATGCTGTCAGAGGAGAAATAGTGTTGGAATAAATAAAGAAATTCACCTTCATAAGCACTCATTATCTCTTTTTACTTGTCGTACTTACAGTAACTCTAACTGGGGTCATATCTATCTCTCTTGGTGTTGCTTCAATTAAAACGTGGATGAACACAAAATACCATGTTGATTACTGTTCAACCTGTGTTACTGCATTCTGCATATTGTTGAGGAACCTGTAAATAGTTTGCATTGAACTTGCATAGAATCATGTTACTGTGGCGTGCTCTTTTTGCCTGTACAATTCTGCTTCTAAATGTGTGTGACTGTTGAGACGACACTCTTTTTGTACATGACTGTCTTTTTATTTGAGAATATTGATTCTGTCCTTTTTCATTCTAAAGTTGAGTTTGAGGAGTTCAGACATGCCTGAAGTTTGACTTTAATAAAGCTGTACTCTGTCTCAGTGAAACAGTCTCACTGAATCTGATTTTTTTTTTTTTTTTTTAACACTTTGGTGAAAACACAGTGAACCAGATATAGATTAACCTCCTTGATTGAGTGGTGGTGATTTTTACCAATTCGATAACGGCTATTCATAAAACACTCAACTACTTTGAAACAAATTGAAACTTGATGGAAAAAACATGAAAATAAATGGCAATAATGTTGATTCCAAGCTTTGCAGGAAAATTAAAAATCAGTGTGTTAATGGTGAGGGATTTACCTAAATGAAAGTACTACCTGGGTAAAAGGTAAATGTAGGCTACTGGCAGTTTCAGGACATTCACATGCATGAGAGTCAGAAATGAAGCAACACTTTGTAAAGCAAAATTTAAATGATTTGATAGGAAAATAAAAATTAATTCAAACATCACTGATTTAACCTCTAGATGGCAACCTCTGTCGTGACGTGGCCGCTTGCATCCACGTGTCAAGGCAGATAAAATCTACACGACCATTTCCGGTATGTAAAGCACTAAGATCTCCCACATTTTCAAACTCACACTAAGAAAAACCCTGTTTTTGTCAGGTTATTCATTTAAATGAACTCCAATGCTTATGGAATGCTATTATCCAATGCTATTTATCAACTGAGACTGAAAAATGTGAAATAATCTTATACATTTATATTGATGCATTGCATTTTATCTGTTCTCAAACTGGGGGTGATAATAATGATAATGAAAATACGATATTAAGGAAAACACATTTGATATTTTTCAGTTTCATCTACTGGTGAAAACAGCGTGATACGGTCGAAATCTCTAGAACAAGCGGGTAAGTGGACCTCGAGTTGTCTACATTTAAATCCATACTTTTATTTTGAAAATCCCAAACCAGAAGTAGCTGCGGTGTGACCGTTAGCAGCCGGTAGCTTCACACAACGCTCATATCCTCCGTGGCATCCCTCCCTGTTTGTCTCAAGTCTTCAAATGCACGACTTCCACCGTCGGCAGAAACGGAGGATGTCGAGGCCTGATTCATGTTAACGGAATATGTTAATATGAGAACAGAGAGATAATAATCCGACCTGTTTAAGGTTAGTAACGTACCTGGGGTTTCCTGTTTGACAACTCGGAAATGGGCAAGATGTCTTGTTTGACAGATGTTGCTAGCTAGCTTAGCTTAGCCTACTAACATCTTGTTTCTACAACACAGGTAGTTAATGTTTGTCTTTGTTTTGTGTATTGACAGAGGCTGGCGAGCCGTGCATTTAATACTGTGATTATAAAAACACGGGCTGAATGTTATATCCAATTAAATGACAGCTTTTAATAGAAGAGGAAGTCACAGGTGCAGCATCTTGGCCTTTTATCTCAGGTTTTTGGGGATGGGCAGGTAAGTTTATAGTAATTAGATTTCCTGTTTTTCCACTTGCACACCCACAATTTCTCTGAAATGTAAGCTTATATTATAAGCTCCTCATTAGGTAGTGGTTTATTTTTCCTTTGAACACACAAATTAATGGCATAAATTAAAACTCAGATCTTCATATTTTTTTTGTCCCAGTTAAGTTAAATTAAAGTGGAGTGACGATGTTTGCTGTTGACTGAAGTCCTTTCCAAGAAACAAAATGAAGAGGAGGCTGCTTCGTGGTTTCCTGTCGGAAATTTCCATCCGGATGGCGCTGTTGGTTGTGTTCCTGTAAATACATCTGATTTTTAATAATTATCATCATTGCTTTATGGATTCATCATTTAAAAAGCCAGGCGTTGTTTTAATGATGAGCAAAAGAAACAAAAACGTTGCTCTTTTTGTTTGTGTAGTGTGACGGAGCAGCTTCCTCCTTTCCACCGTGAGATTCAGGCAGAGGAGATGTGGTTGTATAAGTTCCATCGTGTGGAGAGAGACCACGTACCCACCTCTCTTATGTTTGTAAGTAATATGTCTGCATGCTTCTGAGTTAAAATGGACCATAATAAATTCCTCACTTCAGTTTAGTTCAGTTTTGTCCCCTCAGCAATCAGTATAGAGAATCTGAACTCACATCCCACCTCACACTTTGTTTAAGAACCAAGAAGTTTCTTTTTAGCACATTAATCACAGTTTACTTTGCCGTGACAACCATTCTCCAAAGCATATCATACATTTTTAGATGAATTCATCCACACCACCACTGGTTTCATTTCAGTTTGCATAGACATGACGGTTGCTCCAGATCTGCCACAGTGAATATCATGTCTTTTATTTTTGTCAAAATCTTCAGCGTCATTGTGGAATGAAGCACTGCAGATTTTTCAAATGAATTCTTTGCATTCAAATGCAGTACTGGTCAGCAAGAACATAGAGATGTAGGAGACGCACATGCTCACAGTATTGCCATAAATTTGATCTTACTCAAACACGTGAGTCTTTGCAAGTTGATTTTCATTCTGTAGTGAAATAAAATGGAAACCAGTGGCTGCCTGAAAAGTCTTTAAGTAGTCTGAAACATGGACAAACAGTGGAATTAGTCCCTTTTTTTAGTGGAAGCACAAAGAAGCAATCAAAGAAAAATACTCCCTATACTCCCTCTTTTTTTTGTCTCCATCAGAGTGTGGCAGTTTTCACCCCGCTGATTGTAATCCTGGTTTTCACCTTCCTGAAGAAGTCCGAGCGAGGAGATCTGAAGGAGGCCTCGCTTGGTACGAAAGCTGCATACAAACATTTGGTTTTTCATATCAAAACAAAAATGTCAACTAGTGTTTTGAGCTGACTTGTCTGTTGTTTCTCTCTGTCATCCAGCTGTGACTTTGACTCTGGTGCTGAACGGAGTTTTCACCAACATCATCAAACTTGTTGTTGGCAGGTAAACGTTGTACACAACATCGCAGATGATAATGTTACCTGCCGTCACAGTGGATAAAAGCCTAAATCTGTCCTCTCTGTGTTTGTCCCTGCCTCAGGCCGCGGCCAGACTTCTTCTATCGCTGTTTCCCAGACGGTCAGATTAACCTGGAGTTGCGCTGCAGCGGTGACCCAGATGTCGTCATGGAGGGCAGAAAGAGCTTTCCCAGTGGACACTCTTCCTGTAAGGGCCTTTTATGGTTGATTAACCCTCAGTAGCTAGTACGTTTTCATTAGCAGGCAACATGGAAAAACAACTAAAGCACAAAGTGGGACAGGAGGGCATATGATATATCTGAAAATAGATGTATGTAAGTGTATTTTTAGCCTCTAGGCTTTTATTTTGTTGCAAGACAGCATCTCTCCATCTCTAATCCCTGCCCTTTGTTGTTTTCTCTGTGGTCCCAGTTGCCTTTGCAGGTTTGGGTTTCACGGCGCTGTATGTTGCAGGAAAGCTGCGCTGCTTTAATGGAGCGGGCCAAGGCAGAGCGTGGCGGCTGTGTGCCTTCCTCACCCCTTTACTCATCTCGACAGTGATTGCCCTCTCTAGAACCTGCGACTACAAACACCACTGGCAAGGTCAGAGTCGCAGAAATGCTCACAGTGCCACAATAATATAACCATTTGCATGACATTGGTGGCCAACCGCAGAAGATGGTGGTGGTTAACCTTTAATCTTAAAAGATTTGAGAAAGCATTCGTGTGAAGCTGTGGAATCAAACTCCTTACGTATATATATGTGTGTTGTCGTCTCTCTCCTTCATGTAGATGTGTTAGTGGGGTCTCTGCTGGGTCTTGCCTTTGCCTGGCTGTGTTACAGACAGCACTACCCTCCACTTCAAGACCCTGACTGCCACAGACCTCTGCGTCACAGAGAGTCTGTTCTCGCTGCACAGGAGCACAAACTGGCCCACTCCAACTACATCCTGCCCTTGTAGAACAGCTGTAACTGGTGTCATTTATACTGGGTTACATGGTAATCCTTCTAATTCTGGTTTTCACACTCTTAGGGCTGGGCAGCCTGACAATATTTATTGTTTACCGTCAATCATTGTAACTGTATTATTTTGGGAATTTTCTTTTTGTGTAGTGAAACATGATACTTTTTTTTTCCTAAACTAAAATTAGAAATGACACAATTTTCTGAATGGTTTCTGAAACACTTGAGAGTTGCTGTAAATAACCAAATAACTCCAGTTTAATAGTCCAATGTGGTGGACTTCAACTACATTACACAAGTTGAAGTGTGGGTTTCCAAACCTAAACAGACAAAATTACATACAACATTTGTCAACATTGGAGACCCTGGTGACTATCATTACATTTAATATTATCTATCCATATGGCCCAGCCCTACACACCCTGTGTATTGTGCCTATAGATCACATGACTTTAAATACTCACAACAGCTCAGCAGGTCAACTAAACGAGCACTGCACTGATAGCCCATCAGTCACTGGCTCAGCTGCTGTGAAACAGTTTCTCATGTAGGGTCACTATTTTGTGATAGTTTTGTAAAACTTGCAACTTTTTCAACAAGCAGGGTTGAGAAAAATATGCAGTATTTGATGTCTGTGCATGGATGTTCATTTCTGACCTTTGGGGAACAATATGTGGTGAAGAGAGTCTGAGCTCAACCTGGTGCCGAAACGATCAGGTGATTGATCAGTTAGGCAATAGACAGAAAATTGATTGACAACATTTTTGATAATTGATTAATCATTGATCAAATAATGAAAGATTTGCTGCTTTTTTTTTATCATTGTAAATTGAATATACAAAGCGTTGGACTGTTGCTAAGATGAAACAAGCAATTTGTAGTAAAATTGTGATTTTTCATAATTTTTCTGACATTTATCAGACTAAATCATTAATAATCAATTAATATATAAAATAATTAAGATACTAGATTACAAAACTAATCATTAGTTTCAACCCGAGCTAAAAGGAAATCCACTTATTAATGATTGAGAGCTTTCAACTGCATCTCAAAGTTGTCTTCAGCGAATGGAGCTGGTTCAGGTTTGATCATAAGACCTAAATGTGAAACAGGACCCTGGACAAGGGACTGAATGATCAATAAACCGACGACATCAGCTGTTTGTGAACACCACCCTGAACCAGTCAAAGCATCGACTGTGAAACGGTCAAAGTTCAAGGAGGACATCCTTGAACCAATTCAGGGGTTACAATCTCTCCACCGTACATGAACACTTGTTATCATGTGCCCAAATTTTTACATTTAGGTTATGTGAGCCAGCTCCACTCACTAAAGAACACTGAGATAAGGTTGAAAGTTCCAAATAATTAGCAAGTGGACCTTTGAGCTTAGATTATCTGCACCATATAGTATTTGATTAGACAGAGGAGAACTGGTGTAAGAGGTGTTTATGTGGGCTGTTTATATCTAAAAGTATGGATGGGCGATATAGGTAAAATCCTCTATCCCAGTATATGTCATTTCATATAAATCTATATGTAAAAGCAGGTAAATGAAAACCACTTGGTCAGCATCATATTGTTGATCTCCACAGTTGTGCTCTACTGCCTCTGTCTTAAATCTCTCTGTCTTCCTACATTATATTTTGAATGTTTCCGTTCACCGATTGTTAAATTAATATCTGGAAAGGGTTCATATGCCCAGTCCTCAGTATAACGCCCTGATGTAGCAGTTCCACTCATCTCTTCTCACAGTTTTTGCAGTGCCTGCTGTGCTTTCTTTGTGACAAACACAAATGATAACCACGTCTCCGCTCTTAACTGGACAGCACATCTGCTAATATCGCCACAAGTTAATATGACTGTAAAAGAACTATGAGATAAATGTTTTCCTGTATCAGTGGTCTCAGGCTTACTCTAGGTCTGGTTTTCGTTACTGCGCATTCCTCTGGCTCCTCTGCGTCTAAAGTGTGAATGTTCACCAGAGGTGGAGAGACGTGGTGTACAGGGGTTGGTTGTTGGAGTGACAGTGAAACCAGATCTTTCTGATGAACCTGAGTGAGGTCAGACTGTAACCTCTCCAGGTGATGGTGCTAGCCTCCCAGTGCTCCTGCTGGTCAGGTTTTCTATCCTGTTAACAGTTTAATTGGCATGTAAAGTTTGGTGGTGTTTTTTTTCTGGTAGTTTTCATCAACTTTCATTTAAGACTGTGAATGCTACAGTCTGTGGTTAGTTATGATTTTATGTTTGCTTTGTGTCTTTTGGTTATAATTTTGTCTTTTTGTTTGTTTTATCTTTTCGTTATGTTGGTTTTTATTGGAAAGAATGTCAGATTTTACACAGATGTGACTGTTTTTGCTGGTTGAAACATGAGGAAACAGCCAAACCTCTTCTTGTTTCTGTTTGCATGTGAAAGCAGCCAAAGTTTTGCAGGGCCAAAGCAGTTTTGCTCGTCGCTGTGAGTCAAGCTTAAAGCAGCTGGATCACAGTGGTTTCAGACCAAACTTGCCAGAAAAAAACAGATGAATTTGTGCCTTTTGTTTACTACATTACTTTAGTACTCTTAGTTAATGTTACAGTGTATGATCTCTCTCATATTGCGTACACAACTTTGTTTTTTTACATTTGTTATTGTTTTACAGTGTCTAGGGTTCAGTTGGGAAGATATTACATGATGTTTAAATGTGGCATGCTGCCTTTCTTTACCTCAGAAGAAAAAAGTACTTTCCATAAATGTTATGGTTGATGGAGTCAAATGTGAAGATTTCTGGGTGGAAACGTAAAATGTGCAACTGACAGAGTAGCCAAGCGGTGGGGAAAAACTTACCTTTATACAAAACTTTGAGACAAATATCTTAATTTACTCAATCTTACAGGTATTTATGAGATGAAGTACAGGTCTAAGTGTATTTAATTTGGGGCATGTAGGAGTTTACTTGATTTTTTAATATTTGTTTACCTTAAATGTGATAATGTTATTTGATGAAAATAGGAATCATATTTGTTGGCACATGGGTTACTGATGAATCTTTCAGACAAAAAAAAAGTTCATTAGACTCTGCTGCATTTTGATAAAATCCTGCATGTTTCACAGCTAAAGGACAACATATTTTCTTCTCGTCCCTCCTTCCAAATCCCCACATTTCCATCCATTTCTATTAATTTATGTGATTTTCAGTACATGCATACTGTATCATGTTGTTGATCATGTCTGGTCTCCTTCAGATCTACTGTCATGACAAGGGATTATACTAAAACTTGCTTTATTTATGACACGCTCATCATCATTTGCCTTGGCTTGTGGGACCTTATAGCAGCCGCTCATGCTGATACAGTATCCTGATTGTACATGTTGTGATGCTTTTAATTACTCTTTTGGTGACACTAAATTATGTTTCTAAATAATCTTGCAATACACACTGTCCTGTGCTTATTTTCTTTTGAGTCAGAATTCCTTGTTTTGAGTATGTGTGATGATTACAGGCACCTGTTTAGACAATATGAAATTTATCGTAAAGGATACTTTGAAAAGTGGGCAGTGGGAGCAGTGATTAATAACAGCAACAAAATGTAGTTTATTACAAATGTGTTAGTCAAATTATGAAGCAGGTTGGGTAGTAGCAATAAAAGTGTGCAGAATAGCTGCAATTTCAAATGTATTTTCTGTTTTAAAGCTGCAATCTATTGATTTTCATATTTCTTCATGATGTATTACTTATTGTTTTAGTGTTGATACTTTCGTAGTTTACATTTTAACAAGAGGGGATGTCAAACCAAATCTAAATAATCATTCTTGTAGCCTATCTTCTTGCGCAAACCTTCACTGAATCTAACAATATTGAAGCACCTAATCCTGATTAAATTGGGAGAGTTGAAGGAACATCACAGTCAGGGTTGTGGTTGTAGCCAGGATTTTAGAAATTAGTTAGTTTTTGTGTCCAGAAATTGTCTTTATTCATTTAACTGTATTTTCTATAAGTGTGATCTCCCTAAGTAATGGTTTAAAGGCTGTTTCAAAGCTCTGCACATTGGCAGGGAGATAATTCTATATTATTCTGGTGGAAAATACTAAATCCTTTTCAATATATTGTAATTAATTGAGAATTATTGTCCTCCTAAAAACAGCCGAGAAAGAGATATCGAGTCTAAAACTAATATATAATATAATTACCCTTAATCAGAATCAGAATCAGAATCGGGTTTATTGCCAAGTAGGTTTTCACATACAAGGAATTTGCTTTGGTGAATTGGTGCATAATAAGAAAAAGCAAGTATACAAATGTTAAATAGAGAATTTCACTTGTTCACAATGTAAAGAAATATAAATAAGTGAAATAAGATAAGATTGGAAACAAAACACACTATACAATAATATGGATATGGAGAGCTATACAAGTCCCATTGTGTGTAATTTATGTGTATTTGTATACACACAGTGTAGTCATATATGTTATATTACTGGATTATAATTAGTGATGCATAAATGTGTACATTAATGTTGCAGCTGGTAAAGGTAGGGCTAATTTAAATTACTTTATACACTGCTGATTAGCTTAACCTATAATAATATATCAGTTTATTAGTTGATTGATATTTTATATCAATAATCTAAATGTGCAAATTAACCAGTAAGTGCATCTATCAAATAAATGTAGAGTAAAAAGTACGATATTGGCTTCTAACATGTAGTATAAAGTAGCATAAAATGAAAATACTCAAGTAAACCACGACTACCTTAAAATTGTACTTGAGTAAATGTACTTAGTTACATTTTATATCAAAATAATACTGTTACTGTCTGTGGTTTCTCCTCGTTGGCCCTTTGTTTGGAGGCAGCTTTGTTTTCTTAATATGGCGGGCGTGGCCTCGAGCGTATGACGTACGTTTATTCCCTCCCAGTGATTGGCTGGATGTGACGTATGGATTTGGCGCCACATTTCCAACAAGGAACCCAGTAGCTCACTGTCTTGACAGCAAACCAAAATAACTCGCTGTTCATGCCACTTTAGCGTTATTTTATCGGGTTTGTCTCATCTTAAAAGTTTTTAATCGCCATTTTTTCAACATGTTCGTGACGGACATAAGAAAGGAATTTTACGAAGTTGTTGCCAACCAGGTAAGTTGTAACATTAGGTTAAACTAGCTAACTTGAACTGTGAAAGACTGTTTGCTAACGTTACTTAGCGGATAGGTACCTTATCATTTTGAGACGCAAAGTGTTTATTTTACGTGGTACACTTCACTAAACACGATCTGTCATACGTTACTTTGCTTTCAGAGAGTCGCGCTCCTGGTGGCATCAGACATAGACGCTCTCTGCGCCTGTAAGATACTACAGGTAAGATAATGAGCTAACTGTTAGCAAACATTAGCTCTTGCAACCTCTTGTAAGACTCAAAAAACTAGTTTATGTTGGCTTACCTTTTATCATCAGCAAGATCCTGTGGGCGCAAACTGAGATCTCTCAAACCCCTCAAATGAAATATGTTATGTGTCCTGCTATATTAGTAACCACCAGCTAAGTATTTTGTGTGACTTTATTAATAAGTAGCACTCTTTAGCTCTGCTCTAGTTTGTGTCCCTTATTAACAGTAACTAGAGTAAGTGAGTTATTTGTAATACTTCAGCAGCTCCTTCCTTGACCTTGTGTAGTGTAACGTTATGTTGTGAACAATAACGCACGTGAGTGCTTTTAAATGGAGGTCAGGGCTAGAGGATCTGTTGAAGCTTGTTAGATAAGAGCATTGTAAAAAAAAAATGACTCCCAGTTGTATCTCTTACACTTATAGTAAGCAAATTTTAATGGGATGATGTAAAAGCTGCCGAATATATATCTTACAGAAGCATTTGTCTGAGATTAAATTAATGGCCACATACGTGAAATACTGATAACGTTTATCTTTATAGTTTCAGATTTGTCTATACAGTTAATTACAGGTTTTGTTTTCAGTGACAGTGGTTTAAGATTCAGTGTTTCTGTGTCTTTCTGTATGTTGGTTAGAGGGTATTGATGAGTTAGTTAATTAAACATTAATTGCTGAATCTTTTTGTCTCTTTACCAGGCGCTGTTCCACTGTGACCAGGTCCAGTACACACTTGTGCCCGTTACAGGCTGGCAGGACCTTTGCACTGCCTTCCTTGAACACAAAGAGCAGGTATGATCAACTCAGACATGAGCTTACACAGTGACAGAAGGATAAACAAGGAAAAACTGTTGAGGTTTGCCATTGTGTCACTCTAAACTAAATGTATTATTTTGGTGTATGGTGTGTTGTAGTTCCGGTACTTTGTTCTCATCAACTGCGGGGCAAATGTTGACCTTCTTGAGATGCTGCAGCCAGATGACGACTCCATCTTCTTCATCTGTGACACTCATCGGCCCGTAGATGTGGTCAATGTCTACAATGACACCCAGGTGATGGATAATGATCAATTCAGCTCAAATTATTGTTAATGAAGGAAGCAAACTTGGACACCACATTACATTTTTTTATTTTGAATGAACTGCATTTATATGTGTTTATCAGCTTGCGCTTGAAGTTTGTGAGCAATACCAAAATATTAAACCACATGTCAGTGGGAACTGTGCTGCCATGCTTACACTTCCTGAATTTAACATTAAACTCCTATCATCTCGTCCACAGATAAAGCTACTGATCAAACAGGATGATGACCTTGGTGTGCCCTCATATGATGATATCTTTCGAGATGAAGATGATCAGGAAGGAGGTGACTCTGGAAATGAGAGTGATGAAGGCTCAGAGCCCTCTGGGAAACGGAGGAGATTTGATGAAGTATGTATTTAACAGAATGAGGGTTCACCACTGAAATAAACCAGCAGTGTTGACTTTACTCTAATGATTGTGTGACGATGTCGTGATCATGTCATTGCAGGGGGCCGTTGAGAGGAGAATTGAAAGGCAGCGAGCGAGGAGGGAGTGGGAGGCACGAAGGTAAAGTGTTTTTAAGGAGGTCTTTGTCATACAGATATTATAAATTCTAAACTGACACTGATGTTTCACTAATTTCTCAGGAGGGAAATCTTGTTTGACTATGAGCAGTATGAATATCATGGGACTTCTGTGAGTAGACAATTTGTTTTGTTTTGTGTGTGTTCTGGAAACCATAGATGAGCATGGAAAATGAATTAGATGATTTGCATGTCTTACATTTTCACAAAATTGTAAGAAGTTTTTTATACCTACATACACATTTGAGAGCTCACTATGTATCTGTTTTTATTCCTGAATACAAATGTTTTCATGTGTGTCTTTTGTCAGGCTGCAATGATGTTTTTTGAGCTGGCGTGGGTGTTGACTAAAGACACCAAGGACATGCTCTGGTAAGCTGTCTGATAAAATGTAATTTTTTAGTAACATAAACATTGTGGAAATGCACAGTGCACTGTACAGACCTTTTGAGATGTAGACTGTTGAGTTTTGTTCTTTGCAGGTGGGCCATCATTGGGCTGACAGACCAGTGGGTTCATGATAAAATCACACAGTAAGAAAGTTTTCAATATTTCATAACACAGTTCTGAAAAACATAAATTGATTCCCTTTTTAAACAGGGGGACTCTCTGCTGTAGTCATTTATAGGTTTTTGGTTCGTTATTGGTTACAAGATGTATTTTAGGGCTGCAACTAACGGTTATTGTCATTATCGATTAATCTGCCAATTATTTTCCCAATTCATCTATAAAATGTCCAAAAAAATTGTGACCATTTCCTTGAGCCCAAAGTGACATCTTCAAATTGCTTTTGCTTCTTTTGTCCAACCAACAGTCCAAAAACCAAATACTCTTCATATGCTATCATAAATTACAAAGAAAAGCAGCAAATCCTCACATTTAAGAAGCTGGAACCAGCATTTTTGCTTGAAAAATGACTGAAACTTATCAAAATAGTTAATTAATTTTCTTTCAATCAACTAATTGTTGCAGCTCTAATGTATTTATTGTGTGTTGGCATCAACTTGTTTACCCACACTGAATTATTATTGTCTGCCTTGTTCCTTTTAGTATGAAGTATGTAACAGACATCGCCACAATGCAACGACACGTTTCCCGGCATAACCACCGCAACGAGGATGAGGAGAACTCTCTCTCCATCGACTGTATGAGGATCTCCTTTGAATACGAGTATCCTTAATTCATCTGACATGTTGTCTTTATGGATCTTTGTTTCCCAGCTTTTTTCCCCCCTATACGTTCAAGTGTTGTAGTGGCAGGAATCACTCACACAAACTCTGTAACTATTTTCTTTGAGTTTTCCTGAACCTTCTGCTTCAGCCTCCGTCTAACCCTCTACCAGCACTGGTCCCTGTATGAGAGCATCTGTAATTCCTGTTACACGTCGTGCAACTTCAAACTTTGGACGTTAAATGGCCAAAAGAAACTCCAGGAGTTCCTAGCCGACATGGGGTAAGTGCCTACAACTCAATGCTTTGTGCGTTAACGTCTATCAACAGAAGTGCTAATTTTATTAAATGGAATTCGATGAAAGCTTGTGATCAGAAATAGTGCTGCCTCACTTGTGTTAATGGATGATATTTGCTGATGATCTTTTAACAGGCTACCTCTGAAGCAAGTGAGGCAGAAATTCAACTCCATGGACATGTCAATCAAAGAAAACCTAAAGGATGTCATTGAGGAGTCTTCCAATAAATACGGGTATTGATCTAGAAATTACTTGAAGAAGAAAAGGCTTCACTTGCTGTTACACTGTTTATTGACAGACAACCTGAAATGATTTGTCTTTTCTTTTTTTCTTCCCTCCATCAGTATGAAGGACATCCGCATCCAGACATTTGGTGTTCACTTTGGCTTTAAGAACCGCTTCCTGGCCAGTGATCTGGTGCATGCTACTGCTGCCTTGCTGGAGAGCACGGAGAAAGACGAGAGCAACAGCGACAACTTCATCAAGGCTCTGGACTCTCTTTCCAGGTGTGTAGCAGAAACTTAATTTTAGTTAGAACAAAATCCTGATGCTCTCATATTTTCTCAAATGTTGATAAGATGACTGGGATTCATGATTTTAAAGCTGTAAAATGTCTGTTTATGATTTACAAAAAACACTTTCTGTCCCCTGTCTCTTTCTCTGTGTAGGAATAACCTTGATCGTCTACATTCAGGCATCGACCTGGCTAAGAAGAAGCTGATAGCCGTCCAGCAGACTGTAGCCAGCTGCATCTGTACCAACCTCATCCTGTCCCAGGGACCCTTCCTCTACTGCTACCTCATGGAGGTGTGTGTGTGTGTGTGTGTGTGTGTGTGTGTGTGTGTGTGTGTGTGTGTGTGTGTGTGTGTGTGTGTGTGTGGCTGCTTCTTAACAGTATATCCTGCTCAGCTCAATACTTCCCTCCTCCTGCAATTTCATGCGTAGGGAACACCTGATGTGAAGCTCTTTTCAAAGCCCATGGCCTTGACTCTGCTCTGCAAGTACCTCCTGAAGGCGTTTGTCCATTCTGTAAGTATCTTACTGGTGTGAAACTGGACTCAGACTGTCAAAGAAGAAGCTTTTAGTTGCACTGCAAACACACTGTTGTTGGTGTCACTCTTTCACGTGTGGTTTTGTCGGTTAGACGAGGAATAAGCGCTGCAAACTGCTGCCCCTCATCATGGCTGCTCCCAAGGATGTGGAGAAGGGAACTGTCATTGTTGTGGGAATCCCACCTGAGTCTGAAACATCGGACAAGAAGAAGTAAGAATTCACTAATATTACCAAAACAATTGAGAGCTGAGCTAGGAATATACTTGATAAATAAAAATACCACTTGAAAGTTCAATATCTTATTTACAAAGCTGTTTTAATCACAAATTTGTGTGTAAAATATAACTTCAGAATCTTGAAATTTGGACTATTTAGTCAAAATCTCTATAGTTTTTGCTATTGACTCTGCAGACCTACCAATGAGTTCTTGCAATGTTATGTGATGCTCTCATATCTTTGGCTGATTTAATCTGTGTTTCAAGTTGATAAAACTTGAGTTGCAAGACTCAAAACATTCAAATCGACCTTATTCAAATAAACAAACATTTCGTTAGACGTCAATAATTGCAGGACAAAATAACTATTTCTTTTGTTTGCTAGTAGTGTTGGTATAAAGAAGTGATGGGGTGTGTTTCAACAGAGTCCAAGGTGATGTTCAAAACCCAAAGATATTCAATTTACAATGATATGTAAAATAGATAAAAGTCTTCATATTGAAGAAGTTGACCAGAGAATAGTTGGTGTTTTTGCTTGAAAAATGACTGAAAAAACAGATTATCAAAATAGTTGGTGGTTAATTTTCTATCAATCAGCTAATTGTTGCAACTGTAATATGTATATGTAATACATTTCCTCATCTCTTATGCTTTTCTCTGTACTCTGTAAGTTTCTTTGGTCGAGCATTTGAGAAAGCTTCAGAGAGCACCAGCTCCAGAACGCTTCATGACAACTTCAACACTTCGAGTAAGTGATATTGACATTTACTTTTCTAATGTGCTCTGTCTTGAAGGTGGGGTAGGCAGTATTTATTTGGCATCATTGTGCAAAAAATTCCATAATTGTAATTCAAGTGGTCTGAGAGAGAACCTCTACTTCTGCACCTCCTCTTCACTCTGTTTTCAGGCTTTAGAAAATCTAGCCGGTGAAGGTGAAGGTTTCGCATAGGTTGCACAGATTTTGCCTACCCCACCTTTTAAGTCCTCCATAAATGTTTTATATGAGGAGTTGTCTGTCTCTTCATCAGACACTAGGTGGCAGCCTTGTCGTCATTTCTTGTAGAG
The DNA here is from genome assembly GCA_002120245.1 of Maccullochella peelii. Taxonomy (NCBI): domain Eukaryota; kingdom Metazoa; phylum Chordata; class Actinopteri; order Centrarchiformes; family Percichthyidae; genus Maccullochella; species Maccullochella peelii. Next base: position 123,932 of record LKNJ01000384.1, on the reverse strand, counting down.
CTTCAATTATGAAAACTCAAGAATCAAGAGAGTTGAGCACACTGGGCATCATGAAACAAATATTAGTTGAGGTTTTTGTCACTATCTGCAATGTCACTTCATATCAGTCGTGTTTCATATGCAGAATAAGATTTGTTGACTATTTCTACACGTTCCTGTCTAAAAGATTTATCCCAAACTACCTGCAAATACACGATATTTGTTTTGTTCAGAAATTACGTGCAGAAAGAAATAATTTTTCCGGCTGACTGATGTGTGCACTGTTTCTTTGTGCTTTTTTTTATTAATTCTTACTTGTGTTTTCTTCCTCTGCAGTCATTGAGCTGAAGACAGAGGACCGGAGCAAGTTTCTGGATGCACTCATCACCCTCCTGTCATGAGAGGGAATGTGAGTCCAAGTTCTTGGAGTTCAGTGTGCTGCTGCTGTTCACATCTTCACGTTAGACGTGACTGAAATTAATCAGCCGCGTCAGACGTGTACAGTGTCAAGAACTTGATAATTGATTTTATTTTCTTTATCGGTTTTGTGTGTATATTGTACAGTCTTATTGTAAATGTGTGGAAGTCTAATTTTTTATTATTTTTTTTCTGTTATTTACTTTTTATTCCTGTCTATGTATGTGAGTGGTTTATCACATTTTTACATTTTAAACATGTTTAATAAATCATGGTAAGTTTCTTAAATGTTTTGTTTTCCTGTAGTCATAAAGTGTATCAAGAAGTTTTTTTTTTGTTGTTTTTTTTAGATATGAGCGCTGTGAAATCTAGAAAACTACCAAAAAGAAAGCTACATATTTCTTTTCCAAGTTTTTCTCCCCTCAAACCAATTTCAAAATCTCAACTCAGGTTATCTGCCAGTACCAAGTAGAAAAGCTTGATTTTCAACATAATCTGGTGTTTCATCGACACAATTGCTCATGTAAACCAAAAATCTTTTAATATTTGAAATGAAACAATCCTGTCGTTGCATTTGTTTGTTGTTTCCTGGCATTTATAGTAATTATTTAAATGTGATGATAAAGGCTGGAAATCAATGATTTAGGTACCTTGAAAGTGATTGAAAAGTGCTTAAATTTTACTCTTAAAAAGCTGTACGAACCCTGTAAGGCAACATTAGACCAGGGGCCGCTGTGTCACTACAAATGAGTTGGCAAGGGCCAATGGTACTGTATTTAACATAAACAATTAATTATTATGATACTGTCAAAGAAACTGTCTGATACCTGATTCACTTAATGAGGTCATTATTAGAACCGATACAGACCCAGTTTGCAGAGTGCATCCAACTCTTATCAGCGCTGCCACTTCAGTCAGTCAACTCAGTTAGAAGCTTTCAATCGTACAGATAGTCTCTCGAAAAATATAGAAACACCTCTTAGCAGCGGCCATGACAGGTGGCAGAGTGGTGCGAAATTCAACCACTTTCACCTTTCTTCATTTTCAGAGCAGGCCCCTATTCTGAATTATTCCACCAAACTAAATTATAGACAAATCTGAATTTTTGATGGCCGCAAAAAGACTATAAGGACCTAATCTATTAGTCACAAGGAAGTCAAACTTTCTCTCGTCATAAAACAAAGATCTGGCAGAGTGTTGGCTGTTGGCAGTCACAGCCGGCCTGTGCAGAGTGAGTGATGCAAACTGATTACAGCCTTTTCATCTTGATCCAATCTTTTGTTTTGCCGACGCACAACTTTGAAAGCAAAACAGCTCTTACTGTATTTCTGAGACTTCTTGTAAAAGTATTGAGGTTTAATGAACTTCTCCAGAGCTCAGCCCGCTCATGTGGGTCAAAGGTGAGGACTGCGACCTTGGCCCACATGTAGGCCAGGCCTCCTGGTGGTGATTTGCTGCTGGCCCAGAACGAGTGACTGGAAATGTGGGGACCGAGCTGCTCTCTGCGGGGTAATTAAGATCCTTATCACTCTCGGATCAGGATGAGATCATGATCTTGAGAGTGAAGGGTGTTTGGGTGGTTTGTACAGGAAAGTCCGGACTGACTGGCAACAGTGGGACTGAAATGTGCTGTGATCTGCATCGAGCTGCAGCAAGGGATGTTAATACAAATGCTCTTATTGTCACCAGTGGAGGTTGTGTGCGTCATTGCTGCTTCCAATTTACCTCCATTATGATATTGTTTACAGTCTCAGCAGAGTGGTGTTATCCACGAGAAATAATGCCCCCTGAGGAAGCAGTTAGTAAAAATACAGAAAGCTATGGAAGACATCATTAACAGGACGGAGAGACTGTTTATTTTTTAGAGACATGAACTACTGATAAATACATCTTCAGTGGCCTCCAATTTTTCACTTTGATCTATTTTTGTCTTCTCGGTTTTTTTGTTTCTGGTGAGTTTTTAACGTGTTCTAATTGGATGAGAAAATCTCTCTACAAGGTTCATTTAATAGCTGCCCTGGAGCTTTTGATTACATCACATGATCTTCATCAGCAGATGGAGTTGTCAGGGAATTTTAGCTGTTTTCTGATCACTTTTAAGGCATTCGTGTTTTCCAAAAATCTGAGGTTCAAAGTTCACTCTTCACCTTGGAAACAGCCGTTGAAACCAGTTTGCCACAGGGTCCATTTTAGTAGCTGTTTTGACATGTTTTCTGCTTTTAAACCAACATGGAAGAGAAGTCCTTAAACCGAGACGATGCTAAACAGCGGCCACAAGTGGCTGTTACATTGCACTATTTGGCATGATGTATTTACTTTGTTTTATTTTTATTTTATTTTTTTAACCTTTATTTAGATATAGAATATTATAGAGATAAAGAATCTGTTTTGTGATGAAACTACTGGATTTATCTTATCTCTGACTTAATATGACGTAGTACAATAGTGACACAAATAAAGTAGAATTATGGAGTTAGTGAACGGCTCAAGTTGTGTCAGTTACACAGCAATATCTATCGAATGTTTGCTAACAGTAGCCACCATGAGCTACTGGTCACACCAGACCAAGTGAGGCCATTGAATTCAGCAAGGGTATGTTTTATTACTTTTGAATTCCACTTTTCATTTGTAACGGGACGATTGTGTAATTTCTTCTTTTAAAAGCTGCATAGTCTTACTTTAAAGTGCTCATAAACAATTTGAAAATCTTAATTCCCTGACAGCTGGGCATCAGCTGATGCTGATGAAGATCATGTAATATGATCAAAAGCTTGCAACAGCTACTAAATGGAGCTTGTTGGAGATTGTTTTCTCATCTGCTTTTTCGGAGGTCAAGAATGAACTTTGTTTTTAGTCAGTTTTAGTTTAGTTTTCCTCGGTGTCCTGATGCATTTTTTCAAGAAAACATCATAATAATGGTCTTCTCTTCGCTAGCTGTTAAGGACACTATTCAGCCTAAACAACCGTTATTTTCAATCATCTGACACGTACCTGGTCAGTGAGCAGAGAGACTGGTAGCATCACTCAGTCTGTCAGAGATCCACCTGTTCAGCCCATCATTTGGCCTTCTACCCCTCAGCCATCAATCACTTTGCTCTCCATCCCCCCTCTTGCACCTCTGGTGAAGTGGGGCCACTGCCCTTTCCGCCACTCTGCATCCGAGGAATGTGGCATGCAACAGACCCAACGCACACACTGAGGGAAACATAGCCCCAAAGGCAGGATCGTACAGCCGATGTAGATGTTCAGAGCAGCGTTTTTGAAGGCCTCCCGCTCATACAGTCGTGTTGCCTTTACCCCTCAGGGGTGAGCTGCTTAGTGGAGCTTTAGGGGATGTTCATGGGAGTAATGATACAGTGATGGAGGGCCGATACAGTATTTTCTGGCTTATATGATGCAATATTTTATGGACTACATGAAAAAATTAGTAAGAATTCTTGTTGAAAGTCTTTTAAAAACACCTTTTGCATTCATTAATATCATCGTTGACAGTTTTCATTCTCAAAATCACCAATTCAAAATATTAGACAGCCAATACAATTTGGTACAGAGTGTAGCCCGACTGATACTGAATTTTTCAAACAGATACAGATATTCATATTGGGAGAGTTACATAAATCTTACCATATATCATCTTGTGTTCATTTTTTTTACTTAAACGTAACATAAAACAAGTCTGGAGGGGATCTTTATCAAAAATATTTGTAATAAGACAAATAGATGAATCACTTTGGTAATACCAATTATTTGTTTTGTGCCACCAGCTGCTCAAAAACAGTGTTTAGCCACTACAGTGTGGTTATATGTAAACAAAGTCTTGTCTGAATTTACTTAGATATTGGCTTATTGCAGCCAGTAGGACATTTATCTTTACCGGTGCTGGTGACTGAAGTTCAATTGTTTTCACTCTTCAAGTATAAAATCTTCACATTTAGGAGTGGACAGTGCACTTTGTCACCAGAGGAAGTATTGTAATGTTTCCCAGGAAGACTTGAGACATATTGTTCCACTTCCTTTTTCTCTTTCTAGAACAGTTTCAGTTGTTTTCATCCCTCATGCCTCTCTAACAATCTCAGATCGTCTCTAACAATCCCAGATTCCAGATAGGATTAGCTTTACTGGACAGCCAGAGACAAAAAGAACTACAGCTGACTGTTTTGTCTCCCCATCATGCTGTGAAAGGATGCTCACACACACACACACACACACACACACAAGCTCAGTATATGGTAAACCACATACAACTATACAAACTTACATTTCACTAAAATCGTCAAAATCAATAACATCCTCACTTCAAACCTATATTTTCTGCCCTGCTGCTGCTGGTAGCTTCATGTCAGCCTGTCAGCCCACAGATGCCCTTAATGATCCCTAACCCCTGTGACCTTTAACCCCTCGAGCCCTCTCACAGTCGTGTTCCCTGATTCGCTATCCTCTCTTCCATTGTTTTAAAGTGCAGTTTGGTAACCCAGCTTTATAAACTATCAGTGATGTGCCTTGGATGAGCAGACATAAGAGATTGTTGCTTGTGTATTTAAGATGGAGTATGTTTATGTGTAAATATGTTTTCTACACAGCCACAGTGGGGGAAAACCCCAGCTGGCATGTCATTCACATTAAAGGGAGGAAAACTGAAGGAGGCCAGGCTGAAACACAACCGCTTCATTCTGCAGTTTTTGTCATTCATTCATTCTCAGTGGTAGGTGGCTCAGTCATGCCAGACTTCTTTTAGTGGATGACATGCACTACAACTTTCATTCTTGAAAATACACTGTGGTCTCATGCACAGAGACAGAAAAGAGCTCCGAAAGAGAAAGACTTTTGGTTGATGTTTTGTTTTGTTATAAATGTGACTTTTCACATATCAAGTGTTGACTTTCTGTATCTTCAGAAGTTCTGAAAATAGCAAGCAAGAGTTTTCCTGCAAGATGCAATTAGTGTGGAAACAATACACTTAGTATACCTCGAAATCCTGATCCTGTTTGTGCTTTAGACAGGCTGTTTGTTTACATAGCCACTGATTGCCATATCCTATGTTAATAAGGGAGTCCAAATTATCAGTAGAGGCTACTGCTTGAAGCAACAACATCTGTGCCACTGTGCTTAAACTGCTCTTTATGTTAGAGGACTTTTTTCCCCCTTCATCTCAGAGAGGAGAGACTGACATCACAGACATTTTGCTAACCATGCCAAATCAGAAATGTCTCCTGATCCCGCACAGACATTCCTCATGCAGCCAGGCCTCCTCTTCATCTCAGCAGAGGGTTGTCATTCACCGCTTTGTCTGGTCCAACTTACCTATGTGTGTGTGAGAGTATCTGTGCAAGTTAACACCTGCTTTCACATGTCTGTCCATGTATTTATTAAAAATGGCCTCCTCGTGATGATGTACTGTATGGAAACATGATCTCATTCAGACAGGCATGAAAGGAGTTGAGCGTACTCCCTGCTTTGACTTCTCCTCTGTAATATTTTTGAGATAAAGCCTTCACTGTGCACTCTATTTATCACTCTGTTAAGAAAACACTTCATCTGTTGCTGTAAAACTTGGCTTGTCTCAAATTACACATCAATACTTAAATATTGTGTAGTTTTGGTGAAAGTGTGATTGAATATTTGGCAGCGTGTTTTATAAATATTAAGGTTATGTTAGGCAATGGTTAAGTGTGTGAACCTCCTATTGTATCAATATTAGTGACCTTGCATTAAAAAGCAACGTTCCCCTTAGATCCTTGCTATTCGATTTACAACCATGAGGCTTTAAACCTGCAATAACTGATTTTGTTTGACCACTTGGGGGCAGCGGAAACAAGTTGTGAACACAACATTGACATATTTTAAGTTTCAAGTCAATATAGCAAACTTGGTAGCAAACAGTTGCTTATTTACACATCCAGCAGTTATGGAGCAGCATTGTCATTCATTTGGAGTCGTGTTTCTGACCACCTGACGAAAGTCCAATATATAAACTATACTCTCTTTTAGCTCTGTTTTTGGTCTCCACCAACTCCTATATCTGGCTCGTTTGCAGCTAAATGCTCTACTGTGTTCACTGTGCTAACTGTTTCTGTCTGGGTGTTTGGGAAAGGGCAGGTAGTGTACAGTAGGTTTTAAGAGCTTTTTTGCTGAAAACAGCTGCTTGCAGCAGCCAAAAACGATGCTGTGAGAGCGAACCAGAACAGTAAAGTTGTGGGCTGGACAGCTAAACAATGAGCTGAAACTCACTATAAATCTCTGCAAAGCCGAGGGGAGCTGCAGATTCCCAGTAAGTTCACTACGAGTGACCCCTGACTTTTTGTTTTTGCGTGAAATGGTTATTCACCATTGATGAAATGAAAAAGGTGATATGTATTTACCATGTTGTTGATGTCCTATGAAAACCACGTATGTCCATCATGTCAACTTGTCATGATGAGCAAAGAAAACAACCCTGTTTTCAGTTCACTGCATTTTTTGGATAATCCCCTGGGTTTTTAAATGCTTAATTTAGCTTTAGAAGTAGGTGAATTTCAACACTTAACCCTTAAGTTTATCTGAAAGAATGTCCATTAGACAGCAACTAGGATACATTTACAACATACACACTTTTTGCGTGAGGGTTTAATCAAACTGACCAAAAAGATGTGACTAGACAAATGAAAGTTGGGATTACATATGAATTCCCTTGTACCTGTGTGTGTGTGTGTGTGTGTGTGTGTGTGTGTGTGTGTGTGTGTATTTTTTGGAGGCTTTAACCCAACCACCAAACTTCATGCACACACACAAACACTCCACCCCTCCTCCTCCTCTCCCACACCCTCCCATGTTCCTTCCTGTTTTCTGTTCCGCTGTCCGCTGCACAGGAAACGTGGTCGTGCTACTGGGCTGCGACAAAAACTCGTGAGTCACCAAGCCGTAAACTTGCGGGAAATTTGCGGGAAAAAAAGAACATGGTGGTGTTGTTTTTTCTCTCACTTCTAACTAGGCATTGTATTGTTTCTCAAACAAATGGCTCATGGGGTCTTTAATTCTGGATACAAAGCCACATTTGTCCTCCACGTTTAACCACCTGCTGACTCTTGGCTTTACTATCTGGGAGTAAGCTCCATCCAGCTGCGACGTCTGTAGACTGTATGCACCTGCTGGCTCTGATGTAAGTCTGAGTCAATCAATAAAAACATTAATTAAGTCTCCTTTATTTTGTGACTCATGTGCACTGCTACATTTATGCTTGTTTTGAAGAATCTATGTCATTATATGAAATTAAAACTTCAAATTGGCAAACTTTCCATAAGCTGACCATGTAGCCGGTTATTTGCGGTTGTGAGGAGCTCGGGGGTTGAGGGTTGTGACCCCTATCAAATGCGGGTATTCTGCTTCGATGAGCTCATGCCTGGTCAGTTGAGGGAAGTGACTTTCGAGTTCAAAGTTCATGTCATGAGAAGCGACTCCCCAGCCCGGCCCAACCTCCAGAAAAAATGCACGGCCCTCACTGGCGGCAGCACAAATCTGAAATCAGTATGAAGCCTGACCGACTCCTGACATGACCTTAACCGCGTGGCCCTTGCTCCGTCGGACCGAGGGAGGTCAGATTTAGAGGTCAGAATGGTTCTCTGTGTGTTATGTCATCTATCTCTATTAAACATTTTTGTGGTATAGGCGACATCCCTGACATTTGTTTCTCATTTGTTTATATTCCTGTTTTCACTCCCTTTATCTGGAGGAAATGCTTGTGTTTCCAATGTTTCCAACATTTATGGCAACACTTGCTCTTAAAATGAAACCTAATGAAACAAATGTGTTTCTGCTGTCACAGCTCTTTTTGCAGTCACCACTAAAGGCTTTAAGTAAATCCCTCCTTCATCTTCTAGACTGCTGTGTATATGCAGTGTGTGTGTGTGTGTGTGTGTGTGTGTGTGTGTGTCCATGCTTGCTGGAATGTCTGCTGGCCGGGCCTTTTATTAGGCTCATCCATACCACCACATTATAGGCTCCCGTAACCAGGCAACTGCAGGTTCTGGCTGGTTACCATGGCAAGCGCCCATTGAGTGACGTCGCTGGCCCTGTTTGCCTCTCTCCTCATTGGAATGAGGGCCTTTTTAAAGGTGCACCCCCCCAACTCTTTCTACACGCACACACATACACTCGCTTAACCCCTTGCTCACACACACACCCCCACACACACCCTGCGCTTCGTCACCCTCTGTGTGGTGACTATAGGAGTGGAAGTAACAATCCGACAAAAACATCTCACTGAGGCAGACCAGACTGGACCTTCCACGGAGTGTCTTTGTGTAGAAAAACCCATACAGACCCCAAAGTGGGACCACTTACTGTAGGCAACTGTACGGCGAGTGCTGGGCAATACTGACAAAATCACACGTCACAGTATTCTTAGCTTGATAACTTTACCTCATCTAGTCATACAGAGGCATTTCACTCAGTTACAACAATCTAACAAGTTTGAAAATCATTCAGCTGCACAGAAGCCCTGCAGTATTGAAGCTGTATCACAATACTTAAGCATTAAGTATGTAGGGATACAAGTAACAGTTATTTTCATTTCCAATCATTTTCTTAATTAATTCTTTCTTTGTTCATGTAAGGTGTTAGAAAATTGAAAAATGCCCTTTATAATTTCACAGAGCCCAAGTTAACAAATTGCTAATTCTGTTCAACCATTCACTTTAATAACAAAGAAAACTAATAAACCAGCCAATATTCATATTTGAGAAGCCAGTGAAGTTTTGCTATTATTTCTTTATAAAAGGGCTTAAACGATTATTAAAATTGTTGTCAAACTAACTGATTAATCAACTTAAAGTTTCAGCTCAACATGAAAGATCATTCATGACCTTGCAAATATGAAATACTGTATGTAGTTTATAATAATTATATAATTTGACAAAATAACCCCAACCCGAGCCACACTTACTAGATTTTTTTTCAGACCTTTCATCCAAAATCAAATGGTCAAATGATCAGTACATACAGTTTGCTCATTTGAATTTCACAACTACAACAAGCTTGTAAGTGGACCTTGAGTTGAAATTGATTTTTCAATCTACTATTTCCAAGGTCAAGAATAATTTGGCAAAAACAGATGCGAAATCCTGAAAGTGCTATAAAATCATAGCAGCTACTGAGCTTGCATGTGAACAGATCCATCTCCATGACAACTGAGTACTGGTGGAATGGAACTCAAGTACTGTACTTGAGTACAATTTTGAAGTACTACCCAGCAGTATATAAAGTAATTAAAAGTCCCACCTTTACCACTCATTAATGCACTGCTAATCATAATCCAGTCATGAAATAATCTATGATTCTAAAATGGTCCATTCTGCATAATGAGTACTTTTACTTTTGGTACTTTAAGTATATTTTGATAGAATAAAAATAGCTGATTGTCATTTTATTAGAGGTTCCCTTGTGGAGTGCAATGATCACACCCTCCCCTGACTGTGTTCAGACTTTCTGCATGGCCATATTTTCAACTTTTAAGAGGGCATATGACCTGCTAAGATTCTTAAGTCACCAGCAAAACAAGTATGGATAAGCTTTTGTAATCCAGTCACAGTTTTAAATCAGAGGACTGTTACTCATAGACTGAAATCTCTTGTGTTAGTGTTTTTATATTGTTGTCACAAGTTAAACAAGCCTGTGTCTTTAATGCTTTTATTACAATAATGCACACCATCGCCAGTGTGTGGATAAATGTGGTGCCCATAAAGCAGCTGTGGATAAACTAATTGCTTCAAAGTGATGGTGTGTAATCTTTTGTCGTGAAGCCCATCTATCTTAGCACCGCCCTGGTGGAGGGAGATGGGGTTGTGGTGACTAATGAATGAGGTGACATGCGGGAAGACGATTCCAGCAACTTCTCCATAGCTCCAATTTGAGCGTCTTTCATTGACCGCGGACGAGGATGGGTGGGGGTGGTCTGAAAGGGGGTGGTGGTGGTGGGGGTTGTGGAGTATTGTGAGTTGAACAGCAGAGCCCCACTCTAGCTGAATGGGTATTGTCATCTGGATTTCTATGGCTAACCAAAATGCTTTCTCCCGCCGCGGGGGTTTATGGATTCATGGTGGGAACGGCATGCATTACGCACAACCGTGCAGAGCACTCCTGCCTCTGCAGACCATCACAACTCAGTTGTCAGTTCTTTTGTTTAAGAACACACGTTAACTAAAGTTTTCAGACAATATATTCAGTTTAATCTTAATAAAATGAAACAATATTGCATCTTCTTATACACGAATAATGAATCATTACATCAAATGTCAACAAATACAACAGAAAACAAAGTTTACGCCTAGAAAGTTTTGAAAAGAAAAGACTTCCTGCAGTGACAATGATGCAGAAACGTTGCAGGTGCTCAGTGCGGCCGAATAACGGACTGTAACATTTCATGTTGTAGATCACAGACTCTCCGGACTCTACAGGTACAAAATTAGACTGCAAACTTCAAAGTCCATCAACTTCTTAGCAACACAAAAGCCTGTCCGAGATTTATTAGGGCTTTAACATGTCTACTCATTGTGTAGACATGTCAATGTGTGGGAGTGCAATAATTCCCAGTTACTGTACAAGTTTGTGCTGACAATGCATCAAGGTAAAAGAACAGTGTATAGCCTATATTCGATGGCAAGCGTTCCCCTAGAATAGAAAAAAACTTTGCAGATACAACGGTAAACAATTCAAAATACTAATAATTTCGAAGACTTACAAAAGCAGGTACCTAACAAAGATACTCCTTTTTGTCGTGAGCTACCTCTTGTTGTTGATAGTGTTTTTTTAATCTCCTGTAGATACAAAAAGGATTTGAAAATTTGTGGTCCGAGCTTATTGAAGGGCCAGTGTAAAAACAACAGAGGTGCTTCCATTGATTTTCAAAGTTCAGATTTCTTTAAAAAAAAAAAAAAAAAAAAAAAAAAATGCAGGTGCAAAAATAACGTCCGTCAAAAAACAGTTTTTCAAAAGCTGCAGGTCACTTTTACGCACCGCCTGCTGTGAGCCACATAGCTACACATAATTCCTCTTGTCATAGTCCCCGTTCTGCGTGGATCTCTTGGTCGGTGCGTATTTTACCGAGTATCCAGAGTTCCCGCTGGAGGGACAGGAGCAGCACAGCAGCGCTCCTCCGATCAGCAGCAGCGCTGAGGCCGCCCAGCCGATGTAAAGCGCAGCGCCGATCTCCCTCTTCTTGGATGCGGGCACCTGCGGGTTGTAGAAGTCCGATATGATGTTGTTGGCCATCCAGCAGAGAGGCACCATCACAAACAGACCACTGATGATGTAGATGACCCCTCCGGCGTTCACCACCCGGGCTTTGACATTCTCAGCGCGGAGGCAGTTGGTGCACTGCGCCCCCGCAATGACAACCATGAGCCCCAGCACGCCCATCACCGAGGAGATGATGGTGAGCGCTCTGGCCGCCTGCAGGTCGTGGGTGAGGGCGAGGATGGAGTCGTGCACCTTGCACTGCATCTGGCCCGTACTCTGCACCACACACGACATCCACAAGCCGTCCCAGATTGTCTGAGCCACCACGATGTTGGCTTCGATAAAAGCCGTCACCTTCCACATGGGCAGCCCGCACGAAACCATCACCAGGAGCGAGCCAATTACGCACAGAGATAGTCCCAGGATCTCCAGTCCGGCCGACACCATTTTCGCTCTTTACGTTCAGTCAAGTCTGTCTGAAGTTTTCGAAACTCTCCCCTATTTTCTCTTCTTGACAACAAGGTGTATTTCTGCTCTTTATTTCTCCGTTCTCGCCTCGATGTACAGGTGCTCCAATCGTTAGTTGCGCATCACTCACCACATTTACTCGGAGATGTAAGAGACAGCAGCTCTCAGTCTCTTTGTTAGTGAGGGGATGTGAAAACAACTGGAATCACAGTAGCACCGGACCACGAATATCTGCGGGGGTGGGGGTGTAGGGACTCGAGGAGAAACTTTCCTCCAATCAGCTGTCGTCGCATCCTCATGGGACCAATGAAAACGCAGGGAAATTGTGAGGCTAACTAAAGCGGTCCAGAGCTCATTGTGCGTTTGAACAGTTATTTACAATGAATAGAGGGGGGCAGGAGAGGGGGTGTAGGCGCACGGGGGGTGTTTTAAGGGTATGGATCAGCAGAAATGCAGTGGTTGGGTGAATCAGGGCACTTGCTATTGAATTTTCTGACATGGCTAATGCCACTTGTCTGTGGTATAGGTTACATGTAGGGCTATAGTGACCATTTCACACCTATTATGATATGTATGATTAATTGGCTGTGTTAAAATTATTATTATTATTATAAATAATTATTAATTACATTCACTGTAACAAATTGACTGTAGAATTTACAGTAAATACCTGGTAAAAAGTTGACAATAATGTACTGTAAAATTGCTGTTAATTACTGTAAAAAGAATAACAGAATATAGCAATTTATTGTTGTTTTACAGAAAAACAACAATTAATTGTAGTCTAGTTTATAATGTTATCTTGTATTCTATTCAAATTACAGAAGTTACCTGGCAACTCAACTTGCCAGTAAAAAGCTGTTAATTTTTCACAATTCAATATGTTGTTGTAGAATGTTTTACAGTTCATTTTTGTTTTTTACATTAGCAGCTTTGCAAATTATGCATATTTTGAAGTGTTTTGAATGAGACCAGGCTTGCTGTTTATTCAACATTGCATTAGATTCTCTTCACCTGTTAAATTAAACCAGAGTCAGAAAGAAAACTTTTATTACAACTCAGTACAGTTTTACAAAGCGTTAAGAACCTGAGGTGACTTTCCTTTTCCTGAACAACTCCTAAAATCAGAGCCTGAGATAGAAATCTGTGTGTAATTTACAGAAAGTTGGGCCAGCCACAGATTCAACCATTAAATTGCGTTTTCATTGCACATTTCTTTAAAGTACAGATTCCAATAATTGTAGCTTTTACTAAAAGATGACCTTTTTTTAGTGTAAGCAAAACAATTTCCATTCACATAGTGGGGAAGAGAAGAGTCCTCATTTTTTTGCATATGAGTTACGCTCAAAGCCATTCAAAGTCCATTAATTGCCTGAGGAGAGAGGATTGACTGAGTTGTTCTTCTTCTCATGCACCTTCCCACTTCTTTGGCTGACCAACTTTGCTGTCTTGGTGTCACTGGTTGGGTTGATTCCAGTGAAACATCTGAAATTACATCAAAAGAAACTTCATGAAAAAACTGTGCTCACAGCTGCTGTACAAGAGAGAGCGGAATTGATCAGGTTGTGCAAGGCAAGCTAATAATTTGCCCTGCCAATATGAAAAACTGCATAACATGAAAAAACAAAAAGTAGGCTGTTAATTATTTTTTATTATCATTTCAGTTGTGCTGTCCAGGCAAGTTGAACCAGGAAATGGCTCTGCAATGCAATGACTAATACAGTGGAAATGTAGGGTCATACCGGTTAAAGGGATAGTTTGGATTTCTTGTCACAAGATTGTATGAATTAGGACCAGTAGTGATATAGGCCTAGTTGCATCAACATAACCTCTGGCAGCAGGTTCTCTGGTGGGAGATTTCCCAACCAGTTAGGATAACTGCTAACTTACTTTTTCTTTTTACTGAAATGGTCTGGTGACACATAGACATTTGAGTCTATGGTTATGTTAACTAACAAGTTGAATCACATTTTAATTTTGTAGGCTATTTACGGTCAACTTACTACGTAGGCTATGGATGAGTGGATGGACACCACTGTTGCTCCACTGCTTCTGTCGTCAAATGCCTCTTTCAAACCACCTTGTGCAACGCAATCCGATATTAACAGTATTTAACTGTAATACGCAATGTTTTTAATAATTATTTTTATACTTATGGATTCATAGCAATCTGGCCTCTAAATATTTAAGAATAGTAGGCCTACTTACCTTCCACCACTGGATAGCAGATTATAACATAGGATATCCAGTGGATTTAAATGGTTCACAGACAAGTTTTGGTCATAATATAAGCCTAATATATTCTGAAATATAGAAACATAATTTGACCTGCAATCAACATAAAATGTATTTTTCACTTATGAAAAGCAGCTGGAGTTTGCCTGTTTTAAATGGACACTTTATATCATCTATTATTATATAGTTCGACAGTAAATTAAACATTTCCCACGCAGTTATGAGTCGACGGGCATAAGAACCGTTACAGGGCGAATATTTTAAAGAAACTGTAACACTCAGGCAGCCATGTTGGATCTACCAAGGAATTATGTTTGACAGGTCAGCCGCCCTGACCGTTGAGCCATAATGGCGTCAGTGGCGTAGCAAGATAACCGTTGGTAATGAAAAGCTTCAGGGACGAGGGCGGACTCACTGGGACGGTTTCCGGGTTTCCCTTCCTGGGCTGGGACAGCGGCAAGAGGCAAAAAGCTCCTGTTGATTAACAATATTTCAAAGTTACGCTCAGGTAAGGCACTGCTCAGTGGTTTGATGTTTTTGTTTGTTTTTTATAAACTGTTTGAATTATACGGAGCAGGGGGAAGAAGACACACAGAGAGTCAGTTGAAGCCTAGCTGGCAACATGACACCAGCCGCGGTAACAACTGTTGCTTGCTAAAGTTTGACATGTAACGTTAACAAAGTTTCACTGCTGCATTACACTTAAATTCGGTTTATCAAAGTCGTTTTTAAAGAGGAAATCAAAATTCAATGAGCTACGGTATTTAACTAAGCTGCGTAAGTACAAATTATAATGTCATTGTCCCAGTTGATGTTTGGTAAACTCAGTCAGTGTCTGACAGACTGGGTGTGGTGGACCTCCAACTTACAGAACCAGAGGCCTTCACACACGTTTCAAACGCCCCTTGCCAGACTGAAGCATTGTTTTATATTCTTCCTAATTCTTTGACAGAAATGTCCAAGTAAACATTTCCTCCTGTTGAGGATTTACAAAGAGCGATGATAGCCCACTACCTTTTTTGAAAACACTCATTTTAAGACACTCACTTATTGTCCCATTGTCCCAGTTCATACTTGATGACTGCAGGGAAAGACTGTACACTTCCTAAATCATTAACATAAACTCTGCAATAGATGTGCATTCACACCACTGACTTTAACAAATTTCCTGTAAATCCCTCTTGTGTAACGTTCCTGAACTCTAAAATCGCTTTCTAACATCCGATTAATCCTTGACCTTTTGATTGTAAAACACATTTGCGCAAAATAAATTTTGTGTTTAGAAAAATTCACAATAACAGTGGGAAACAATAACATATTCTCATTATGTGTCTGTCCAAGATGTGGCTTAGGGCCACTATTGAAGAATTATCATCCATCTTTGCTTGTGTTTTTGGCTCAGTGAAAACATGCATATTTCACTTCCTTTCTTGCTGAGTGGTGAGCACTATGGGTACGATGGCAGACTTTGTGAGCTGTAATCTCAGCCTGGCAGCTGCCCCTTACTTCAGAAACAAGATAGGTTTTTTTTTACCCAGCTGGACACAGATCAGTTTGCTACCAGAAGGACAACATCTCTTAGTACTGAAAGACATCCCAGGCCTCTGATCCAGCACCTTGGCTGCTCTCTGACCTTTCCCCTTCCTGCGACCTTACCTCACAAACACTGGCCGGCACAGGAGCGCCAGAGAAGACATTAGTCTGACACTATAAACTACAAGGGGATGTTTCCTCCCGTTTTGCACTGTGATGTGAATGGAAAAACCAAACTTGATTTACATTGACAGACCGAAGTGGACCCAAACTATTGTGTCAGAGGTTTCAATGATGATATTACACAGCAGGATACCAGGATACCAGACTGTGTGTAAAAAGACTGGGTGAAGAAATGCACATTTGAAGTAACTTTGATCCCTACAAGTACAGGAAAGCAGTCATACTTTGACCCACTGTATCCTGTAGTCAGTCAAGTAAACTAAATGTAGGCGTAATGAGGTTGTGATGACCTCTATTTTGGGTTGCAACTAACGCTTATTTTCATAATTGAATAATCTGTTGTAGGGTTGGATGACATGGATAACATCTTCATAACTCAACAATTGATTTTCAACATCGCCCACAATGTCAATATTAAGAGATATTAAAGGGATAGCTACCTAGGTATTAACAATATGAAAAAATCTCTTACTGTAGACACATTTCTTTTGTCTTACAATATTATCTTATTGCCCAGCCATAGTATTTAAATTATTTTTTTTAGAATAATCATTCCGTATAATAAATGATCATTTCCCAGAGCACAAGGTGACAACTTCAAATTTCTTGTTTTGTATGAGTACCAGCCTTAAAACCAAAGATAGGAAGAGCAATACTTCCTCAGAAGCATTAGACAAAGTAGAACTACTTAATCTGTGACATTTTTACTTTATAAATTACTTTATGATTAATTGTTGGTGTTTAATTTTCTTACTTGATAATATATGAGAAATTAACAAATTAGAATAAGTATAAGGATTTGTGTGTGAATGAACACTTGTTATTCATTCATTCATTTGCAATTTTTCTCACCTTCAAATGCCCATTTACAAAACATTATTATACAGATTTCATGGCCAGAAACAAACATGGAGATGGAAAATTATATTACCTGCACTGTACTTTAACCGTACCCACAGTGTAAGTTTCACAATTAATCATCAATGTAGAGCTTTTTATCCCGCCTAAACTTCATTGTAATGTACAGCAGCTGTGTGAGTACCATAGTGTTATGATAACATTTTGTTGCCGTATGACTCCCACTGGTTTTTAGTCATTTCCTATCCTGTTGCCATCATCATAAACGGTCCATCCTGTGCTTTTAAACTCTCTCTGTGTGTTATGAACAGGCCTGCTGGTTTCCTCACGGCCTAAACTTCATTCCGCTTATTGTGGCTTTTTTCCCCCTCTCTCTTGGCTCACATTATAAAGTCTTTCTAAAACCACGGCTTAAAAACCAGTATCATATCTTTATTACTGTCACCCACCTCCTCTACCTTTGGCCCCCATGGGCTACAGTCAAGCCCCTCTGTCCATGTGTGTTGTGGTGTGTGTGTGTGTGTGTGTGTGTGTCTGTGTGTGTCTTTACATGTGCCAAACATCACTTTATTTTGCTCAGTAGCTCTGGGGTCCCTGTTGCGGTGATCAGTTGCCAGTTAAATGACCATTTTTGTTGTTGTGCCACTGAGTTTACCAAATCTCCATGGTGTGAAATTATTGTTTCAATGTTTCCAGCAAGAGCAGAAAGTCCTTAATCCATGGAGAGAGGGTGTGCGGACCCTTGGCGCTGCCTGTCAGGAAGGTGAATAGTTCTACTAGCACTGCTGCCCCTTCATGGCTTCAGTCCAGCCAATAAATCAACTGTAAATGCATTACATGCCAAGAACTTTGGCTTTACTAAGGTGGCATTTTTCCCTTTTGGCCCAAACTCTTTAATCTCCCCCACGTCTGGCCCATTGATAGCTGTGTGTGTAAGCAGCTCAGCAGCCCTGCCGATTAAATGGCCATTATTAAGAGAGTATTATTGAAGTGTGCCTCCTGCCTGTCTGTCCTGTAGTGTTGTCTTTGTGATATTACAGCTGCGATATTGGAACGTTTTAATTAATCTGCTGCCAGACTAATGCTGGTTCCCACAGAGCCTGTCGAGGAATAACACTTGGGTTGTGTGATACACATGGATACGCCTGTGTGGCCCGCTACATTAACTCAGATGTTCATTAACAATGAAAGCACATTTATTATCGTCTTTGTTGTGTTTTCAGGGCTGAAACTAATGATTAAGTTGTGATGATTTTGTGGCGCTAGGGATGGAAATGCCGGTTGGTTGGTCAGTCAGTCCATCACTTAGCTCCAAGTCTGACTTGTTCTTTAGTGCCACCATGAGGTTGACCTTTTTGTTTTTTAGTGAAACGTCTCAACAACTTTTGGACGGATTGCCATGAAATGTGATACAGAGGTTCATGTTCCCCCTGAGGATGTATCCTAATGACTTTGGTGAGCTTCTGAATTTTCCTCTAACGCCGCCATTAGGTTGACATTTATGGTTTTAAGAGAAATGTCTTGACACCTATTGGATGGGCTGCCATGACATTTAGCACACACATTCATGTTCTCCACAGGATGAATTTTGATAACTTTGGTGGTGAAAGATGGGGAACGTGGTAAACGTTATACTTGCTAAACATCAGTATGTCAGCATACTCACTTAACACTACGGCCCTCACAGAGTCGCTAGCATGGCTGTAGACTCCTGTTTTCATCATTGATTAATCTGCTGATTATTTCCTCAATTAAACAATGAATCATTTGATCTGTAAAATGTTTTGACCGACCAACCATCCCAAGCCCAAAATGATATATTTTAATATCATAGAAGACTAAGATAAGAAAACCAGCAAATATTCACTTTTGAGAAGCTAGAACCAGTACATTTTTGGTATTTTGCTTTAAATATAACTTTAAAGATTCATACAATATTAAAATAGTAATTGATTAGTTGACTAAACTTGAGTTAAATTAGTGTCACAATACTATTTTGTGGTTTCCATAACATTTATATTGGGTGCTCATTCTTAATGTCAGTGATTCTTCCCCCCCCCCTTTTTTTTAATTTTTAAAAAATTTCCAGACAAGGCCTCATATCCTGTCCGTTGATTTGACTGGGTTAACCTTTTGCCCTTTCTACGGCCCTAATCTGGCACTCCACCACCCTAAGTTACAGGTGTCTCCCCTTGCTGTCCTGACATGTGGTCAGTCCTGAATGTGGTCAGGGGTGAGGCACGTGTTCTCCCTCCTGCCCCAGCTGAGCTGCCCTGTATAGGAAAGGCTTGAGGAACCAGAGGGATAAACAGCCATTGTTCTCCGTGTGGGCTCGGTGAAACCCCCCTGTCAGTATGAGAGATCCCTGCCCACTTTCATGTAGATACAGAGCCCCCCCCCCCAACTACCATCTAATAGATTTAACAGTGTGAAATGGTTCACACAACTAACATTACATAACCAGAGTGCATCTCTGTTTGGCCACGCACAGCAGCCTGCCTCTTTCTAATGCTTATCACACTCCACCTGTCAAGGGCCAGTGTGTTGGTGATAAAATGGAGCCTGTTCTTCCTGCTCAGTCATTATGCAGCTAATTTATCAAGCAGGCTTGTTGCTCTGTCGTCTGCTCAGGGTCATAGAGTAGGGCAGGAGCACAGGGTACACAAGACTGTAACAGTTTAATGAGAGTCTGGGAACAAATTTGTTGCCCAGAACTCTTAATCTCTGCCCCTTCCGTGTGATAGTGCTAAAGAACAGTGTAGTCGTCAGCCTGAAAGAACATCTCAACGTGGACTCAATGAGCAGAGTTGTTCGAGTCACAATTTACATAAATATCCTGAGCCGGTGGAGTTGTGTTTTGTGATTCCTGCTTGAGAAAACATAATACTAATCAAGTTTTTTGATGTAAAGATAACTGTGGGTCTATGACCTGTCTAATTGCTAATCTTATGGCAACATGGAAAGTCTAATATAAATTTGTCAACCGTCAGTTTTTGCCATAACGTTCTTATCATTGCACCTATCCTGCTATTAATCTCTGGGTTTATTAGGCTATTCTGGGTAATATTGCAAATCATTGCACTGAACAGCTTAATGGCAATATTTTTTTTTTTTTAAATATTATAATAAAAAATAAAAAAAAGTGATAAAGCAATGTGATTTATGTGTCAGGTACTACATTTGCTGGATTAGCCAAAAAACTCACATTCCTGTTTGGTTATTTTTATGCATATACAAAATCTCCAATGTACTGAATCTTTAGATATATCTCAATGTCATGATATAAAATAACATATCACCCACCCTAGTCTAATTTCGATAATTGTACAAAGACCTATTTCTAGCATTTCTGGGAAGGATTTTACAGCAGAGCATCTTAAATACAGTACGAAAATTACACATTTACCAATATAGCTAAAACTGTAAAAACAAAAACAGCATAAATAACAATTGAGAATCAAAAGAGAATGGGTTCAAACTGAACAGAGGAAGAAAAGCTAATCCTACTGTGTGTTTCTGTGTGTGTGTGTGTGTGTGTGTGTGTGTGTGTGTGTGTGTGTGTGTGTGTGTGTGTGAGAAAGCAACATTGGTTGGTTGCACAAAAAAAAAGTTCCTGATTAGCATTATTATTAATTTGTCACGTCATTCTCCATCGACAAAAGTCGCAACCGTGACTTTACTTTGATAAAACATCACTTCAAAAAGAGCATTACATTACTATTTGCCATGGACGAGTTGAAGTGAGTTTAAAAAGCTTTTTTATTTATTTATTTTTTTAGAGATGAGCTTGAGTGAATTCTTGAGAACGATTTAGGGGGGAAGCTGCTATTAGGGGGGAAGTTACTGAGCTGTTTTTAGGTGATTTATCTGATTTAATGCACTGCTATATCTCAAATTTTTTCCACCAGCGGGCTCGTCCAGTAAACAGTAGCGATGTCTCAGTCTGGAGAGAAAGGGAAGGTGAGTACGTTACAGTTTTTACTGTAAACTGTGACAGATTGACTGAGTATACAGGAGAGGTTTCTAATAAGGGCAGTGGTGATTAAGACTCATGGTACTTGTAATCTCATGCACACACGCTTGCACAGGCATCCAGAGAGGATATCCTGTATAAATGCAAGTGTTTCATGGTTAGGCTTTATTGCTTGTTGGAATTTCTCAATGACATCATCATCATCATCATCATCAATCTCACTCTTACTCATACATACACTCACTTGCACCTTTACACAGACACCTCATAAAATGATGAAAAATGTCAGGCAGGAGTTGGTTAGCTGAGTGAAAGGAACAAGTAGTAAAACGTAGAAAATCACTAACTGTAACACTAAATTTACATAATTACAATGCCATTTAATTTGAGGCATTACATATTTTTATGACTAGTTCAATACTTCCTGATTAATTACTGTTTCTGACCCTAATTCTGAACAATTTGTATTTTTGTGCTCCACAGTTCCCAGATGCAGCAGGTTATGTAGGGTTTGCCAACCTCCCAAACCAAGTGCACCGAAAGTCAGTGAAAAAAGGGTTTGAATTTACCCTAATGGTTGTAGGTGAGTGATCACTTTTTTCTTTTAGTGTTTTCTATGTGATTTCTTTAGAGAAAAGAGCTTTATTTTCCATTCTCTGTGTTTTTCAGGGGAGTCTGGTTTGGGCAAATCAACACTTATAAACAGCCTGTTTCTCACTGATCTTTACCCTGAGCGCTACATCCCTGGTGCCGCAGGTACACACTCCCACATACACATTCATACACACACACACACACATACACACACACACGCACACACACATACATATGCACACTGTAATAATAGAGAAATGTCTCCAGCAGAGCATTATTTCAAGAGGAATGTTGGGAATGCCTTAGTCTCAGGATTTGACCCTGTCCTTCTTATGGCTTGACTTAGTTTAGGACTTGTTCTGGCTTGAAAACAATGATCCACACCCTCCCTGGTCAGTTTGTGCAGATAAGAAAATGCTTAGCCCTTTTAGATAACAAAACCCATGATTTCATTTTTTAAGGCATATCCACCTTCTTGAAGCCTGCGGTTGTGGCAGCTCAGTGGCTTGTGTAAGCATGTAGCTCAGGCAGGATATTAATGTTATGAGGCCACTTGGGTACTGAGGTGTCTCCTCTGTTATGCCACCCATCAATTATTCTTGTACGTCCACTCCACAGAGAAGATTGAGAGGACAGTGCAGATTGAGGCATCAACTGTGGAGATCGAGGAGAGAGGAGTAAAGCTCCGCCTCACTGTGGTCGACACCCCTGGATACGGCGACGCCATCAACAGCCAGGACTGGTGTGTTTATGTGCTGCGGAGGAGTAGGGAGTGATAACCACTTGGGACATGTTTCCTGTCCAGCATGCTCTCTGATCCTTCCCTCCTGTCCTCAGCTACTCCCTTTCTCAAATTTAATTCCAAACTCCCTATTTCCTACCTCTCCTCCCTCTGCATTCCCTATGTCTAGGTTTCTTTAAACTTTGGGTGTTTACTTGTGTGGCATCCTCATGTCAGTGGTGTCAATATGGCCTCCCTGTCCAAGATGTATTTGCTTTTGATTGTCCTGGCATAGCTGTATTTTTACATCCACATACTCTCCTACGACTGCAAAAGAGATTAAATAACAGAAAAACTTCCCCTTTGCTTTCCATCTGCAGAATTTGTTCATTGTCGCCTTCTCAATAACTAGATTATTGATGTTTAAAAGTAAATAAATTGAGACATTCGTAATTAAGGACTGCACACAGTGCATTTTAAGCTCTTTAACTCAAGGTGCAGTAGTGGGGTTTAACACATTTAAAGAACTATAGTGATGTTTTTGCTGCTAAACAACAAAACAAGACAAAAATAGATACAAAATCCTTTTTAAAACTTGATGTTCATGTTATGCTGTCTGCTGATCACTGTCAACATTTCTGTAACTACACGAACAGCAGCTGTCATTTTACTTTGACCACCTATTTTTTTTTTTAGGTTTATCCAGTAGAGTTTAAAGGGTTTCTCAGCTCATAGAGGAACATAAACCCCTTCAACTGAAATTAATCAATTTATCCTACTAAAACTGGAGATACAGAATTTTAGTGATATAGTCATTGTGGTAGTCCAAAAGAATATTTGGCTCACAGTTTCTCCTTCACAGTGAAGCTCCTCCTAGGCTTATTACTTGCTTCTTCCCTTTCCTTGAAACTGGCGCAGTCATTCTCTGTGTTCATGGTAACATAGTTGTTTAAATGGTTATTTGGTGTGATTAAGGATGCTAATGCCTGTTTCTTTTCTGATTTCAGCTTCAAGACCATCATCCAGTACATTGACAATCAGTTTGAGCGATACCTCCATGATGAGAGTGGGCTGAACCGAAGGCACATAGTGGACAACAGGGTGCACTGCTGCTTCTACTTCATATCTCCATTTGGACATGGGTAAACAAACACACACTTGTACAGACACCAACAGTGAGCTGAAGTTGATGTTCTCTCTACCCCGCTGTGGTTCACTCAGATGAATTCCAGTACATTCAAGATTACCTGAAAGAAGACAAAAAAGTATATGGTTTCCCTTCTGAAACAAGCTGTAGAGTAAAGTCATATTTGTTATTTGGTCTGATTTTGGTGTATTTTAATTGTGAGGCCTTTGTACAGTATACATTCAGCACTGTTAATGCCCATCAGCACACATTTAAAGCAGACAAAGCAGAACTTCCTCACTTTGGATGTTTCACAATAATGCTTGCTAGTGAAGCTGCTAACTAGTGTTACACCATAAACATTTTGTAGCTAGCAGTTGTTACTATCTTTGGCTTTGGCTAGGCACCAGAGTAAAGCATAGTAATTATGTATATATTCATATTATGGCTAAAGGGGTGAATTTTGTCTGAACTGTAGTTCCGTATCTGTGTTTAAGTCAATGTAGGTACCTAAACTGAGCAGCGTCGCATGACTACTGGTTTGTCTCCCAGTGCTATTATGTCATTTTATATTACATAATCCAGTCTTATCACCGCTGATGTCTATCTCGCCCCAATTTCTCACTAATCTTTTCTTTTTTACTCTCAAAACTGTCTCCTCCTCTGTGTCCGCTTATCCTTTGTTTTCCAATGTGTCCTAATTGTCATTTTTTGTCTTTTTTATGATGTTTTTCTGTGTTAGTCTAAAGCCTCTGGATGTGGAGTTTATGAAGGCCATCCACAGCAAAGTCAACATAGTCCCAGTCATTGCCAAGGCTGACACGCTGACACTGAAGGAGAGGGATCGCCTGAAGAGGAGGGTGGGTTTGATGTCTATACACACACACGCACGCGCACACACACACACAATTTTGAATTATTAGCTGTCCACTGTTTTCTATATACAGTATATGCAATCATCTTTACCCTAGATTTTATTCTTGGCACAAGGAAAAGCTGGAATGTGTAAGCACTTGTTTAAGCAGGATGTTGGGGACCTTTTGAGGTGTGTTATGTGTTTGTTTTTGTCCCATCTCCAGTTGTATGGTTTAGCCATTAAACAGTGGATCATTGAATAATACGCATAGCAAAATCACTTATCCATCCTTATTGGCAGCCTGGTGTGTCAGACATCCGTGTGTTCATGTGAGAAAGCACACGTGTACTTCCCAGTGTAATTGCAGTGATGTATGGTTCACAGTTTGTGTTTTTGATGATACTGCCAGATAGTTCAAAAGTACAGGGAGGGACGACATAAGAGAGGAAACAGTAGGAGGTGCAAATGTAGGAAAAGAGTGTTGTATATAATATAGAGGCAGCACATCTCATCCAGACTCAACCCGTCCCAGATTCTTCCTGTTGGAAGTGAACCAAGTGTCTGCCTGCCTGCATGCTCCTCAGCTTCCTGATGTCCAGAGGGGGAAGGAGTAGTGTTCAGCTGATAATCTCTCTCATGCATTTGTTTGTAGCATCAAGTAAAAAACACCTAAAAACTTTTTAAACAAGTTTAATCAGGCGATCAATGGACAATTAACTCGCAACTATTTGAATATTCTTTTAACAATTTGAGTCATTTTTCAACCAAACATTGGTTCCAGCTTCTCAAATGTGAGGATTTGCTGCTTTCTCTGTTTTATATCATTATAAATAGAATATATTTTGGTTTTGGACTGTTGATCAGACAAAACAAGTCATGAAGATGTCACCATACGCTCTGGGAAAATTTTTATAGGCAAAACGATGAATCGAGAAAGTAATCATCAGACTAAGTGATAATGGAAAATAATTATTAGTTGCAGTCCTAGTTCAGAAAAAATGCGGGCAGTGTGTATGGTCTGGTGTTGCAAATTCTTTTTTTCAGCTCAGCCCACTTCACTCTGTTTTTAATTGGAAGTCAGTCTGTCTCCCCACCTGCCCGTGCATGCCCAGACCTCCCACCTGCCTCTCATTCAGCTCTCGGAGCCGGTGGTCTGGCAGGGTGTCAGGATGACCGGAGTCCAGCTTAACTCTGTTCTCTTCAGTAGCGAGTCTGCTTTAGGCTCCCACAGTTAGATTGCTTGAAATTGCTGATGCACCATCTAAGAAAGACAGGGTCACACACAGTGTTTCTTCCTGAATTTCCTAAGACAGTAAGATTTCACATTTGTTACATAAGTAACTGCACTTATTCATATGCAAGTTGCTCCAGCCAGCATCAAAGGTGAAATTTCTCCACTGCGTTGGACTTGCCAGTTGAATTGTGCTCTGTAGAGTTGTTTTGTCTTGTGACCTTCCTCAAACCTTCTGAGTGTTCCTCTGGCACTTAAGATGAACAAAACCATGTTTCCTGCCACCACTGACCCCCGCCCCAAACTACAGAAAACCCCCAAGCTTGCTGGCTTTCTGATCCAGCTGGCAGCGTGCAGAAGGTCAGCTGTCTTGATTACTGTTTTGACATAACTCCAGTTTAATTTTGTTCATGTTTTTCTTTTCATTCAATTCACTGTTAGACATCATATACTGTAAAAGTGTAGCCAATAGCGGCGGAGTGGGAAATGATAATAGAGGGGCAGCGGAAATACTGTAATGCTATCACTCTGATCTGGCCTTTGCTGCTGAACTGTCCACACTATCTGTCCAAAAGAGTTTGTTCACATGCTCCACTAAGTGTTCTCTTAACAGACATTTCCCACTGTACACCAAGGTGCAATTAGCTGCTAAGTAACGGACAAACTCACGCACGTAGGCCCACACACATACAAACACACACACACACCACCCACCCAAATCCATACGTCTGGTAATTCTAGCAATTAAGAAAATATATATATATATATATATATATACACACACATTTATAAGTCTTTTTCATACTGGTAACATACACAAAAAGGTTTAGTTTGTCTATCTAATGGTAGTGAGTTCCTGGACAAGCCATTATTGTCAGGAAATACAGAAGGTTAATTGAGCTATCCTGTTTGGTCAAATTTGTGGCATGCACAACTTTTATCTTCATCTCAGTTTGTAAAGAGAAGTGTGCTGCAGTGGTGCTTCCATGCTGTGTCCGTGCACAAATCTACAAAGTAGCTCTGATTTTATTCAACAGAACTGGCTGCATTTATATTCATTTAATTAATATGATTATTCCTGGATTTTGAAAACCTGTTTCGCTTTATCAGGCAATGTGATTAAGAGACACATTTTTAATGCAGCTAAATTCCTGCTGGAGAAACCTGAATATTTCACCATGTATATCCTTAATCCAGTTTCTGAATGTTATTTTTACATGTAAATGTGTATAAATTATTTTTACCAGGACTGGGAGCAATGCATGCAGCAGGATGAATCACTTCTCATAGCTCTGCTTCTTCGTCCAAAAATTATTCAATCCAAGCTGAAACTGCACAAAACTCCTGTTATTAGGTGAAAAGTGTAACCATTAAATAAGTTGTTTTTCACAGATGAACAGCAGGGTATGTGTAAAAGTTAAACACAGGTCCTCTCCCTCCAGCACCAGTCCAAATTCTTTGAGTATTAAAAAGTCGGCAGTGTCATATCACTAAACAGGTTTCTTATGACATGTTCACTTACTATATTTAAGCTATTCCTTTTACAAAAAACATGGGTTGACATCTGATTACTCATTCATTTCAAATCAATTGGGATTTCAGAGTAATCAGACAATAGTAGCTATTGTAAATGCGCTCTTGGATTTCCTGCCTTTACTGATTTATCACAGTAATCTGGTTTCTTGTGTGCATGTAAACATAGTCATTGTAAATGGTAAGCGTCATAGTAATGCTCATTCATCTCTGTAAGTGTCTCTCAGGAGAACAAATGTATCTGGCTTGAGTATTTGTTGGTTCGATCAGATTAGTTGAAGTGGCTCTTAGGTATGCAGGCCTCATTCCTGCCATATAGTCCAGTACAGTGTAGCAGGGCACCAGACCTTCCTTTGAGGTCAGTGCGCCAGCAGCCAAGAACCTGTCAGAAAGCCGAGTGTTGGAGAATGATTGATAACCCCCAGCGTCTCTCCCACAGTATTTATTAGTTTGTTTTTTTGCAGGGTACTTTCTCACCGTTTGGAGCCATTTGTCTCTCAGTAAATGGGACCCCCCCACCCCACCCATCAAGGCTTGTCCAGTCCTTTCTCCTATTATTTGGGGGAAACAGCTTGTACAGAACAATATAAGTTTCCTGCAATGTGTCGAGACTGTTCCACTGACAAGACACAACCTGCTGCCCTGCACTGCTCAGGCTCACGGACAAAGTTAACAAAACCTCCCACCACTCACCTTTCATCCCCTTAGTTCTGCTTGCTTTTCGCCCAGTCCTTCCTCTCCTGGCAGTACCTCACTCAGCTCAGCTGCCTCTTACTTTCTTCCTCTGCCTCTTTGTGTCCTCTTTTTGTTTTTTTTTGTTTTTTAATTTGCTCTAATGCCAATTTCCTTCACCGGGGTCGCTGTGGTCTCTAGCTCATAAGTTACCCTGAGGAGGG
Organism: Maccullochella peelii; assembly: GCA_002120245.1. Taxonomy (NCBI): domain Eukaryota; kingdom Metazoa; phylum Chordata; class Actinopteri; order Centrarchiformes; family Percichthyidae; genus Maccullochella; species Maccullochella peelii. The sequence goes on along the minus strand of LKNJ01000384.1, from coordinate 96,121 downwards.
TATATTGAGGGACTGATCCTCTCAGTCTGGGACCTTACAGTCATATCCTGTGTAGGGCTTTAGTCTCAAACAGCTTTACTGGTTGTTTTCTGTTTGAACATAGAGGACAATACACAGCTGGTTTAGATTGGAATCCTGATGGAAGCAAAAGGCCTACTTTTGTCTGAACAGAAGAGTGATTTTTAAGTGTCCTATTGTGTATTTCTTTTCACATGATTACATGACTATAGCTAGAACAATTAAGAGTAGTCAGTTTACATAAAATTGATCTGCAATCTCATTTAAGTCATTTTAAGTCTCTACATTCCCTAGTTCCATCTTCTCAATTGTGAGGATTTGCTGCTATTCTTGTCTTATGTGATGGTCAACTGAATATCTTTTCAGACAGTCAGGAAAAACAATCAGAAGTTTAAACACAAAATCTTGGGCTTTAAGAAATTGTGACTGTAATTTATCACTATTTTCTGCATCATCGATAATGAAATTAGTTCGTAATTAAATCGTTAGTTAGTTAGTAAATTTGAAAAATAACTACCCAGGGTCAAGATTTGTCCAAATATTAGAATAAAATTCAAGTCATGAGGGTTTCATCTCAGGATTTCAAAATCTTTTTTATTGTTTTATTTTTTGTACATCTCACGTGAAACCGCGTCATAATGCAGTTTAAACCAAAGGCTGTTGTGTCTTGAGGCGTGGTACATTCAGGTGCTGGAAGGAAGCTCAGACATCCGAGAAGTCATCTGCCAAACACCAAAACCTTGTAAATGCGAGAAGGTAAATTGAACATGCTGTTCACACTGATAGATTACCTATCTCAGGCAAATTTCAAGTCTCTGCACATTAATTTTCATACTTTGATGAAATGCACCAAAGCCAAATACTGCCTTGAAGGAGGGCAAAATCATATTGGAGCATCAAAAATCCCACCCTGTACTTTTTGAAAATGGTGGTATGTTTGCCTTTCTGATAAGCTAAGCTGTAACAAAGTTGTATTAAACTCTTTAATTACGATGAGAGGATAGCAGAAGCCAACCAGATGCCACAGGCCTCAACCCCAATCTATGTGATATCTTTTTTTTTTTCTTTTTTTTTTCTTTTGTGTCAAGACTAAAGGCTGTTCTCGTAAGCCAGAGGTCAGCGATGTCTAGAGAACCCAGCCCTTTTTTCTCCCTCCACTCCCTCCTGTCTTCCTTCCTTCTGTGCCTTCTCCCCACATCTCTTGTCACTTCCCTCATCTTCCTCATCTCCTCCTTTCTCCTCTCAGACAGCCTCTTGTCCTTCCCCTCCACCTCTGCTCACTGTCTCCCTCCCTCATGTTTGTCCCCTCAGTTGCCATATTTCACCCCTGGCCGAGGCGCTGTCACAGTTTTCCCCTCATTGTCTGACTCGCTGTTGTCTCCTCCAGCCGCTCCACCATACTCCCGCTGTGTGAACCAGCTCTATGGCCCCGCTGGGACACATTATCAGTGCCGGACTGCTCGCACCGGCCAGTATTGTCACCAGGTTTTCTTAAATGGCAATAACAGAACTTCAGTGGTTCAACTGATTAGTGATGTGAAAAATGGAGCTGAACATCAAACTTACTTACTTTGTACATGTCTAGACTGGCGCCCTATGAGTAAAGGTTGAGTGGTGATTACTTAATTCCTACCTCACTGCTCCTGTGTGTGTTTGCGTGCGTGTAAATGTATGAGCCCCCGGTCAGCTTGTGCTCGGTTCTTTTCCTGCCAGTGTTTGAAACACGCGGACATATTTATTTTTCTGCCCTACAGCGGTCATTGTGCCAGGGCTCCATGTCTCTGCAGATTTTTAAACAATAAATATGCATTTTTCCTCATGGAGAGAGCAGCTCTATTACACACAATCATCTGTTCTCAAGTGAAGAAAAGTACAAGCCGACTACATTGTGAAAACAGCAGGTTTCCTTGTTTGAGGGCCAACCTGAAAAGATGGTTTCCGGACTTTGCCGTGCTGCTAATGAGTCACTTTTTGCTGTTGAGTTTGCTGTTGAGACCTTTTTGATTACCAGACCGAGTCACAAAACCTGAAGTGTGGTTGAAATCCTAAACTCGTATTGTCCCCTTCTAAATCTCACTTAGATACAAGATTACATGAATAGCCTGATTGTTCCTCCCCATGCTGTTTGATCAGAGGGAGAGGTGGGTGGTCTTAACTGTACTAATACTTAGAGACCCAGACAATAGGAGGGTGTGTGGGTGTGGGTGTGTGCGTGCGAGTGTGTTGATCACCGTAACTCATATGATGCCTTCACGTTACCATAGTTGTGGTGACTTCCTCTGTACTTTCCATCAGTACCTCCTGTCAGAACAAATTCAGCTGTTCTGGTCCAGTCTGCTCCAGTCAGAACTGTCCACTCACTCTCAGACTCTGACTGCTTATATCTGGAATGTATTTCTGTTCATGCATGCAAATGTCTTTAATCCTGTGAACAGAAAGGTATTGTTTTCCCGGTGCTGCTATGTGTCAGAGTCTGTTCTACATGGGTACTTTTAGAAGGAGATGATATTTGAACAGTCAGAAGGATTTGCTCGGTAGATGGTCTGAAGGTCATCCTCCATCTGTGGTGATCGACTGACCTCCTAAAGCTACAAAGCTCCACACATGTAACACATAATGTTTTTTTCCTACTCCTGACACCAGATTATACCAGTTCACAATGTGAGGCAGCAGTTAGCTATGCGTATGTGAAAGTATGTGTGTGTGTTTGTGTAGGAGGCTGGTATGAGGTCTAAATCCCTCCGACCCCCCTAGATCAGGTATTGTTGGGGCTCCCTCACCCACTCAGACTCCCTGCAGGCAGGAGAGAGCTGGCTAGTTGAAAGACATTTCCTGGCAAGACAGAAGGATTTGTTCTCATGTGTCTTAAGGTTCGCAAATTAAGTTTGGAAACTAAAGAAGAGTAGTAGGAATCAGCTTTTTCTTTTCATGCTGCCAGAACTGTTATTTGTCTTGTAATCTTGTAATTGAGGTATGTAGTATGTGTTGTCTGAAATATGCATTACAGTGACACACAGCTCAGTACTCTTCACTCAGTGTAAATATTTATATTTGTTGGCAGATTTTCTTAAGAGCCACACACGCTCTGGCAACTGGAGATGCTGGTACTCATCACAGTGTTTTTTTCTTATCAAAAAGTGGTTGGCCGTTTATGATATGTGGGAAGAAGACCAAGTTTTTTGGTCATCCAGAACTCCTATTTTATATAGTTTATTGGCTGGACAGTTGGAATTAATCAGACCCGCTGGTGCTTCATTTTTCTCAGGTTTTCTCTGACCTGGGACAGACTGAAGCTTGATGCTTTAGCTCCATTAGAACAGTTCTCCTGATGTGACTTTAAATGTCAACAGCAAATATGAAGCTCAGTTTTTTTAGCATATGGATTTTTAACATTATATTGCTAAAGACAGACAGATTATTTTCGTACTTGCTTTCAATCAAAACCAAATATTTGAGATGGAAACATGAAGTAATCAGGGTTTCCCTTAGAATATGTGTTTAGCTGATGTGACGTGAGAGCGGATGTGAAGCCACTCAGATGTACCTGATGTATCTCGTCTTGTGATCCATTTAGTTAGCAGATGATGGCCTTAACAATAGTCGCACTTAAATTAAATAAATAGTGTTTGTTGCGTGAAATAGCACCTCAGCTCTTTTTACTTTGAGATTAATGTTTACATCATAAAAATGATGCTGGAGTGGTTTTTGTTTCAGGTGAAGTGACCGACCTCCATTATAAAACACTGTGTGTGTTTACAGTTTATTTGCCAAGCATGATTGTATTCAGCATTTAGGAAATGCGAAGCAATTTAGCAAAAATGTAAACAAGGAAACAAGGACAAGTGTGTCACTGGAACATTGGATTCTGAAGATAATGAAATAAAACTAAATAATAAAGCTTCTCCAAATGCTAATTTGGGTAGCTTAACCCCTTTCATGCAAAACTCTGCAATACTGCCAGTTGACCTCCGTGGTTACATATTACCGCAAGATTCCTCTGAAGAGCTGAGATTTCTGTGTAAATGAAATGGATTTAGAAGGTGCAAAGCAAGCAGTTCACCAATATGTAGACTCACAGTTGTGACAGAGAGCACTCAGGAAAACAGATTTAACGCTCACCATGGACAGGATTTTCCTTAATAAACTCTGCAGTCTTGGAAAAAGAGGGCCCCTGTCTTTCAAGGTGTTTTCTCAGTATGACACAAGGTTTTAAAGCGACTGAAAGCTGATCAGATATACTACTTCTAATTGCAATGATGCACCGTTTCATTCCCATGGCCACTCTGCAGAAGCTGGCAGGCAGCTGTGAGGTTACATAAATGCTACGTCAAAGTGCTGCTGGTCTGGTCCCTCTGAGTTCCCGATCCCTGCTCTTTTCAGTCAGGGTTGATTAGTGTCGAGATGCAGTTTGATTGTTTTGTGGGGGTTTTTTCTCTCTCTACATAGTTGATTTCCTAAGAATGCTCTGGTACATGTTTCTACTTCCAAGTATTGTTCCCGGTTAGAGTTTTAGTTTAATTGATACAAACACCCATGTCAGGCCAGAGGAGGCTCAACTCTGTCTTCAACAATCACTAGATGACTGTATAACTGCGAGTGTGTGCTCGTGCATGCGGTTACCTGTTGAATGTCAGGACTGCAGTGTTCACCACAATCCCCTCTTTTGTGTCTTTGGTCTTTTCTTCGGCAGCTATTTGTTTTCTTCCAATGTTGTTTGTCCAGGATTCATTTCTCATTGCTTAGAAGGTGTTTGAGTCATTCATATTTTGGTGGGTTGCTTGTGAGAATGAACAAATCATGAAAATATTATTCCCTCGTCAGGCTGACATGATGAAACATTTGATCCCTGTAATGATGGGTTTGCACTCTGTTTCATTATGATTGGAGGTTTTGGTTATACCTGCTGTGCAATTGCAGAAAAACTGCTTAGCCATGTCTCCCACGACTTCACCCTGTGTAATTATATCTATGTATAGACCTGCGGCTATGTTATATTTGGGCCACACATAACCGCTACACTATATAATACTGCTATTCCTAGTACTGATTGAGCCTGACTTTACACTGGCAATACATGTCTGGCATGATTCACCTGCAGTTTGTCTCATTTTAACCCATTTTCTTACTGGACAGCATCAGCCTCCACCCTTACACTAATCATAACTGCCCGACATGACAGAATATTTCCACAGTGCTTCAGATTCAACGATGTGAGCCAGAAACATAAGGTGATACATTTTTAGCTTCCTTTTCTAATTAATACTGGGAAAGAGTCTTGTGTGGCATTGTGTCTGCTGCCCTGACAGCATCGAGTGGACCTGCATGGCCAACCATAACAGCACATTGAGGGGTGGGCGTGGGGGGTGTATTATAGCCGGACAGGATGGTCATAAAATCAAAATGGCTCCCACTGCCAACATCTTTGTGCCAACGAAAATACACAACTTTGAGGAGGAGGAGGAGGAGGAGGAGGAGAGACTGGTGTAACATTAGGGATTAAGGCCTACATTGTGTACAGTAAATCAGCAGGAGACAACAGGGATTTGGAGCAGGCAGTTATTTTGACATCTGGTGATCCCCGAGAGGTTTTGATTATAGGTGTCAGGCTGTTCTAAGCACATGTTACAGAACAGAATAATTTAGGTAAACAGCCATTTTGCAGCTTTTGGCTTAGCAAGGTCTGGAAACGGATGATAGCAGACAACGGACTCATGTTTGTGCGATGACCAGATATTGTTTCTAGATATTTAATGGTAGTTTGCATTCATCAAATATGTTACACTGTCTTTGTTGGTTGTTCAGTTTCCTGGTTCATTAGTGGTTTGATTTTTCCTGTGTTATTGCATTTTTATCTGAACTTGTCTCTATCTTATCTACTTGTATGGCTGCATTTGTTGTTTGTTTCATTTTTTTCCTGCCATTGTGTCATGTGTGTTTATTTTCCCATTGAGTGCAGAGTTTCCCAAAATTCTTTATGCTCTGCCCCACCAGAATGATGTTTATCCAGCCTCCATGTTCGACGGATCTGTAAATCACGTGTGTTGGAGTAACTGAAGGAAAAAGAGGCTCTGGTCCTGTGTCACGCTCCCCTCTGAGTCCTGCAAAGTTTGTTTTTAGATCTGAGCCCCACAACAATACCCGACTCTCCCCGCACACACATCTATCTCGCACACACTGCGCACAACAGAGCTCACTGAGAAAACAACCGACATTCATAACAACGGCTTGAACAGGAGCTGCTCTCTGTAGGAAAACCTGTGCTCACTTCCTAGGCTCCCGGCTGGGACCACTGTCCTATTATACACTACAGTACATGAAAGTCCCCAAAAAGTCAGGAAAACAACACTTGACATTTTTTGGCTCCATTACATAAGACTACATTGTGGATTTAAAAATTCTGCTCTGGGGAAAACAAAAGAAAAATGCAGCTTTGATGTTTAGAATAATAAATACTGACATCTGTCCCTAAGGTAGCGGGGAAGAAAGCGCCTTTGTTTTAACTTGTTTCTCCACCGGTCGGCCTGTGACTAAAGGAGGGTGAGAACTTTGTTTCTGACTCTTTCAGAACTTAAACACACAGACCGTTATTATTTTTTACCTGTCTACCCTTTTCTGTCTCACCCCTCTTTTCCTCCATGGGGGGCTTTAATTAAATGTGTTGCTGCAACAACAGGTACTCACTCACAACCTCCTATTAGTCTACAGAGCTCTCTTACTTTCTGTTTATGGGTCAGAGCTGCAGCTGTTATTTTGTGTATATGACATTATATATATTTAGATGAATTAAAGAAATCTGTGCCGCGCTGGAATCAACTTCTGCAGTAATGGGCTGTAGCTTTCATTGGCATTAGATTCAAGTAATATTGTCTGAGTTTTATTTAAGATACGATAAACTACAAGTACAGTACAAGAACAGATGCATATGGATAAGTAACTTTAAAAAGCTACAATATACGTTATAAGCATCTACTATACACAACATTAAGTACAAAAATACAAATGGAGAAATTTTTATTGAAAGATATTTTGAATGTAAAGGGTCCTTTGTAGAGACAGTGAGGATGTTTTACAGTTTTTAAATGAGGTGGTTTTCTAGATCATTGGTTTCTGGACTGTTTGAGTACAGATTGATAATAGAAAGTCAAGCTGACCCTCTGGTAGTGTCTGAAGTGACACCTCTGCAGGGTTCAAGAGCCGAGTTTTCCCTGTGCAGTGGGACATGTCAGGAGGTCACAACCCGGCCGGCTCACCCTGTGTTTCTCTTGTGTTTCCACCATTCAGATCCTGGATGAGATCGCAGAGCACGGGATCAAAATTTATCAGCTACCTGACGCCGACTCTGACGAGGACGAGGAGTTCAAGGAGCAGACCAGAGTCCTGAAGGTGAGAGAGGGACACACAGCTGACGTCAACTGTTACAAAACTACATCAGACACTTCCTTCTGCTGGTTTAGTGATAGATACCATTTTCTTCTCACTTCATCCCCTCCTCTCTGATACCTTTTATTTTCCATGTCTCCTTCCATATCCTTTCCTCTGACTTTGTTTCTCTTCGGGGATCCACTGACCTTAATCTTCCTTTCCCAGGCGAGCATTCCCTTTGCTGTGATTGGCTCCAACCAGCTGATTGAGGTGAAGGGGAAGAAGATCCGTGGTCGTCTCTACCCCTGGGGAGTTGTTGAAGTGGAGAACCCCGAGCACAATGACTTTCTCAAACTACGCACCATGCTTGTGTGAGTCCCCCTGGCAAAAAACTGCTTAAGTACTAGGATTTTCGGAAGGAAAGTCTTTTAAAACATTGACAGAACTTCTTCATTAAGCTGGTTGTTAAAGTCCACTAGAGAGAAAGTTTGTAGCGACGCTCTACTGCCTCCCAGTGTGTGAAGAAAGGATTGCCTGTCTGTTTGTTGTAGGACCCACATGCAAGACCTCCAGGAGGTAACTCAGGATCTGCATTATGAGAACTTCCGCTCAGAGAGGCTGAAGAGAGCGGGCAGGTGAGACACTGATTTATATCATATTAACAGCAGATGAGCTGCTCTACTTCAAGCAAGATTTTCTTAACTAATTTATTTTGTTACTATGCAGGGATGTGGATGAGGAGGTGGTCGATAAGGACCAGATCCTGCTACAGAAAGAGGCTGAGGTAAGAACACACACAGCTGCAAGCAAGCTCTTTTTCTCGTCTCACTTTGTGCTAAAATGTGTTTTGGTTGATCCAATAGATGTAAATACAGATTTGCGGGCTCCAAAAACAGATTAAAGGATAGGTTCAGATTTTTTCAAGTTCATATTAATATAATCTCACTTGCCATATTTATGTTAAAAGAGTTATTGGTCGCTGTAATCATTCCTCCTCTCCTTACTGGCTGTGAAGAATTTGCTTCCTAATGCAACTCTTCTGGGAGAAATTGGGGACACGGTCCTTTCGTTGTTCTGTGCAAGAAAAGCTAAGTTGTAGCAAATATGAAGATTCAGCAGTTTGAATTTTGGTTCACAATTCACTTTTCCCTCGTCTTTAATACTAGGCAACAGCGCCATATACCATACCGATGCTTTTGTACAACCAGCCCAGTAAATCTTGTGTACTTACAGCTCACACTGATTCATCTTCAGAGATGTTTTTCTTATCAAAGCTATTTAGTCTTTTCTCTTTCCTCTGGTCAGGTGTTTATATATCACTATATATCTATTTATCGAACTACGCAGAAGGAAAGTAGATCTCCGCCATGGCAATTAGTTCCAGGATAAAAGATTTTTTCAGCCAGATCATAATTACCGTGAGTTATAAATGCAGACATGTGTTTTGGCACACTGAATTTTATGTGGGTGTATCACCTGAACATTTCATTTTGAAAACTTAAACAATTCAGCAAAATATTTCAAAAGCTGAAATATGGATGCATGCTTTGGGAAATGACTGGCACTAATGGAAGGTGCAAGCCGATAGTAATTATTTGGCTTAAACATTTAAAACCACTGGTATGGTCCTTTTTAAATCCCTGTGTAATGAAATGTATCTGTGTTTTACTATGACTCATAAGCCATATAAGCCTCATATTAGCTTCAACTGAACTTAAGCACTCACAACTTTTAATACATATGGTCATGTGAGTAATGTATTAAGACAGACTTGAAAAAAATCTAAACCTATCCTTTAATAGCACTCAAGGATCTGATCACTCAAACCACAGTAACCCATGTGACCTGAGTATTGTATGTAGGGAAGCGTAAATTCAGACTTAACCTGACTGTGCAGAAAAACTGCCTTGTCATCTTTGTTGTACACATGGCATTATAGGTCAAGGTCGAACCAGGAGACCGGTCAATTCTACAGTGTCACTTTATTTTAGAAAGAGAATTTTCTTTAAATTTATTTTCTCTCCGCTATTTTCTGTATGTATTGTTTACATTTTGGGCCATGGAGCCTGCACGTCATCAGGCAATAACCTGTTTCCTGATTGCTCTTGATTGGCCTGTTTGTGTATAATCAGAGCTGTTGGTAAACAATGTGCCCAGGCAGGATATGCCATCACTTCCTGGCTGGATGTCCTGGCCAAGTTTTATGGTGGGAATGACCTCAGTAGTGTGAGGAGCCCGAAACACAAAGCTGGAGAGACAGTGGTCCATTTGTTTGCATGTTGTCAGGGTTTTTAATCAGAGCAAAGTTTACAGCAACTGATGTTATTGTACTTACACTTACGCATTAAAAGGCAACACTTCATTTTGCAGGTCCGTACTTTCCTAATAAAATCCTAGGAAGGATTCGAATTTTGTACTAATTATAGGGGGAAAATGGGGAAATATAGGGAAAAATGGAGACAGTGAAACAATGTTACACTTCCAGTGAATTCATTCATGAATTGGTAGTGTCAGTGCACAGCAGGTCAGCTGTCAAATTTGTCTTCCTGTATAGATGTAAATTACGGGCAAACATACAATTCACTAAATGTAAAGATTTAGTGAACTGTATGTTTACATTTGTAAATTGATCCCTGTGAATTTTAGCAGGAATTAAGATTTTAGTAGTTTAGTAAAGAAACACTTTGGAAATCAACAACTGCTTAATGTCTTGGGTTTTTCTTAAAAACTGTTTATACTGTATACTGTCTCAGAACAACGTCTGTTTTCCTTATAATTAGTGCCAAATTACAGTTCTTTCCAGGCAACATTTTAGGAAATTATTAAGAATTGATGGGATAAAGCATTACCCATGATTACTGCCCTAGGTAGGTAATCTTACCCAATATCTTATTCATATTAAACCTAGACATAACATGAATAAACATTTTAAATCTGTGTTGACATTTTTCAATTTAAGTTGAGAGAGAGATCCACATCGATGTTTTTCAGTTTAAACTGAGAGAGTGAGATCCACATCAGACCAGAGGAAAGGCTCCATAGCTTTGATGAAAAACGTTGAAAAACGTCACTGAAGATGAATCATTTGCAGTTCTATTCTCAGCCACAAGATGGCGAGAGACATTAAAGAAAGCTACAGGAGAGGTTGTTGTTTGACCTATGATAGTTTTAAAATGTAAGCTTTACATCCTCATTATCTGTGTTCATTTTTTTTTTTTAGATCATTCATTTATTTATGGGCCCACTGTTACCTTCTCATTAACATTTATTTACCATTTACCAATTATTCATTTATTGTTTGACATTGATTTTATGCTTCATTCATTTTCTGTAAAACGTTCTTAAAGCCACTGTGCCGATATAAATGTACATTATATGATTATGCATGCATTAAAACATATAGGTTTTCTGAAAGCCTCTGTTTAGTTTATTTACAGTAATGTAGCAGGTTACCTTGTAATAATAAAAAAAAAATCTCAAGAAATAACATCTTAAAACTATTTCAAGTGGTGGTCTATGAGATGCTAAGTGCCAAGTGTTCACTGAATTGTTGTTTTTGCACTAGAGATCACCTGCCAATCAGTCAGCTTGTGTCTAGCACTGTAACGTCGACCCAGTGTTACTCTTTATTTTAGTTTTTCTCTCTATAGATCACACTTCTTTTCTTAGTCATTGTGGTTTACCTTTAGATGTGGTTGGATGACATGTTGTACAGGTCTCACGCATACTGAACCTTTAAGAACACGAGTATGTGATTGGTCAAACGATGAAGTGTAAGTTCATGTTCAGCCTAACTGGGTGAGGACTGAACTTATAGTTGGTGGGCTATTTTACCAGCAGGGAAGACTTCAAGGTCAAACCAGGAATCATGTCAGTTTGTCTGTATTTTATCTAGAAAATGAAAAGTCTTCTTTATTTTCCTCTCCATTATCTGAACCTGCTCATCATTAGGCAACTTTTTTTCCTGATCAATCTTAATTGGCCAGTTTCTCTCTATAGATTGCACTTCTTTGTTCAGTCATTGTTGCTTATTGTTGCTGTGTGAAAACCACGTAAGTTCTACTATTTCTTAAACTAAATAAACAATTTTTAAAAACCCATTGGATGATCTGAAAAGTGCATTGTCACAAAGCTGAAAACAAGGCTGTTTTTCTTAGCTCATGAAAAGTTGACATGTTGGAGACGTGGTTTTCACAAGACAGTGACATTATGCTAATTAGCCAGGTCATACGAGCAGAGATACTGTAAGAAAAGACAGAGACATATTTTCTGTTTTAAACTTTCGGTTTTACTTTGAAATACACATAAGGTTTTAAACCTAAGGTCTTTTTTTTCCTGGAGTAACTACTCATAAACACTCTAAATATCAGTGGATCTCCTGATTACTCAGGCCATCTTCTGTTTTTTCCAAATAAGATTTTTTTTTCTGCTGCAAGAAACATGAAACACTTCACTTCCCTGCAGAGGATTTTTACATGGAAAGATCTACAAGTTCACTGAACTCTGTCTGAATTGTGTTGCTTGATATCGGTCCAAGTTAATATCTGATCAGCTACTGATATTAACGCTATTTTGAGAAATAAAAAGGGAAACATTTCTTATTTTTTTAGACGTATCACTCAATTAAGTAAGGAAGAAAATGCAAACGTATTGATGTGAAAATGGTTATAACTTGAAAAACTCTCCGTCATTGGGATTTTTTGTTTTTATTTTCTCTCTGTAGCTGAGACGCATGCAGGAGATGATCGCTCAGATGCAGGCACAGATGAAGATGAAATCAGACGAGTGAAAGAGTTGGAGCAGAAGGGAAGCACGGTGATCCCAACCCCCCAACACACACACACACACACACACACACACACACACACACACACACACACACACACCTGGTCCTCCTCTGAATCCATCCCAGCCCCCAGCCTGCTGCCACCCTGCAGGATCACATCATCTTTAGCTGCACACCACCAACACTTCTTCTTCTTCCCTCCAAACATCCATCCATCAGCTGTTCAGGAGCTCACCACTGATGTTTTTTTCTTCTTCTTCATAATCTGGTCAAGACTCTTCTTACAATCCACATCTTAATCTAGTTGATTGTCCTGTTTGTGGGTACGAGTTTGCTGACTGGGACTGGGCAAAATGTAAAAAGCGTGAACACGAAAATGTTCAAATACAGGATGATTATCATAGACATATATCTGTTATTTCACCTTTGATCTTAATTACGGTCCACAGAGTTGCCAGGGACAACGGTACTAAGATGTTTTGCTATCACAGTAACATGTTTACAAAAATATATATGTATGAATCATGCAAGTCCAATCTTCAGATGGCACCATTTTCCATTTATTTTGTTGTCAGGTTAAGACTGTTTTTAACTTAAAAGTAAAAAACTGTTTACTTCTCATGTTTTCTATTAGCTTATGAGTGATTCAGTAGCCCATCACCTTTCTGTATGGATGGTTTCAGACCATCAGTGCCTTCGGTGCTTCAGTCTGATAATGCAATAACTATAAATATTACCACAGTGAAAGGTAAGTGTGATTATGAATGAGCTAAACTGTCCGTGCTGAGAACGAGTAACGCTCTTGTGTCTGGTTTTCCAGGCAAACTATTTGTCCTTAATTGTGTTAAACTAAAAAATATTTTGTAGATCAACACTACAGACTTTCTAAGCATTTGTTTGGCTTTTAGGCTGGGAATCTACATGCAAGTAGTCAAACTAATAAGCTCTTGGTTATAAAGAGAAACAACCAACTTTAGGATCATGTTATAGTTGAATAAAAGTGCCATGTTTATATTTTTGTATTTATCATCAAGAGCTGCATGATCTTAATGTCAGTGCCAAACTGCAACAGATTGAAAACTAATCAAACTGTTAAGTTAATGTGTCCATATTTGCTCCAGTGAAGCCATTGAATGTGTAAAAGGGTCTGCTCGTACACTACATGTGTATCTCTTTCATCATACTGTATTTGGGCTTTCCCGTTTAAAAAATCCAATACTATAATATTTAACTGTTATATGTTTAAACTCCCTCCAACCTTCTGTGAGCAGCAGACTAAACATCCTAACTTTTCTTCGGGAGTCTCAACTATCTAACTGTGCTGTTATTATTTTGTTTTCCTGTCTTTTTCTCTCATATGCAAATGTGTCTGTTGAATTCATTAAGACAAACATAATTATTATTTCTTAACCATATCTCAGTAAAGACTTGTTTTTAGACATCAACATTTTGTTTTTGTATTTCTCCCTGAAATAAAACTTGTTTAGAAGAAAATAAAGTTGCTATTTGTTGATTCTGGGGATACTTTTGAAGTTTTTGAACATTTTTAGTTTTTATTAAAGTTGACTAGAGATACAGATACAGTCAGAGACGTGCCTTTGATTTCTTTCTATTAGCAGTATGTCTCTTCTAACATTAATATACAGTAATCCTTGTCCACCACAAAGGATCTAACTAACATCAACCACAGTATTTAGAAACTATATAGCAAAATTATTTATTTAACTTCCATTTATTAAAATTAATAAACTATTAAAAGTAAAAGTGAAGTCCCTCCAAGTACATTTGTTTCTGGTGTTTTTGACTTGACATTTAGGAATAAAATGGTGGAATAAGTATTTATCATTTTATTGTTTACATTTATTTCTATGGGAAACATTTTTTTACTGCTGACACTAAGTCACTAAGAGTGTGAACTTATAATTGAGTGAGATAGTTCAAGGAACTCTGTAAGAGCTTCATCTTGCTCTTTCCTAGCAACACAATTCAAGTGAAGAGATATTCAAGATGCTTATGTTCAGTCTGGTTGAGGAGCTGTGGGCCTAAGTAACGGAAGGCTATAATAAAAAGCCTTTAATGTGCATTTAAAGTCTCGACTGAAGAACTCTATTGTTGTCAGAGAGGATTGTTTGGACCCTAAACCCCTCATGGCATCCTGTAGGACCCCTGCTTGTAGAAAACTCTGCAATGTGATTGGCTGAGTCTGCGAGGAGGCGGGGCTTTCATCTTTCACCTCAGCCCGCCCTCCTGCTGCCTGTCCGGGGTTTGGAGGCGAGGCGAGGCGAGGGGGCCGCTTTCTGTGAGCCGTCGCTTCGGTAAGATCGAGGGAGGAGAGCGGTCAACATGACGACCAACATCAGGTACAAAAGCCGGATCCCGGTTAAAACAGGTGAGCGTGGTTTCTGGATTTTTATTTAAGGCCATCTATTTATTGACAATCAAAGCAATGATTGCTTCATGTTTCTGTCTCCCTGGGCGTCGCTCTGCATCCCTGCACCTGCACCGCCTCCTCATCCATCCTGTAATGGCCAATAGAGGATAGCGCTGAGGTAAGAGACATCCTTTTTATGTGTTCATTTTATTTTTTTTCTGCTGTTGAGAATGCATTTTGAATATAGTGCATTGTGAGGATATAGCCAAGCACAGCGCGGCCTGGGCTGCATTAGCATCAGCAATATTTACGTTTCAGATCTCACTTTTGGGCTTTTTTTCCTCTCGATGTGCGCGTTTGCCTGTCAGTTTTATAAACGCAAGATGCTCTGAGGGCAGCCATGCCATCACAGGCTGAGCTGCGATCAGCAGACTGACAGGCGGAGGGGGGTTAGGTTTCATTTTTAGACGCATATGTGGAGCAGGCCGGCGTCACAAGAGGCGAGCAGCCAACATGGTACTCAAAAGGCAGCATCCTCTCCATCCTCTCCTCCGTGCCTTGCATTATTATTAGCGGTTATTGGTCATTTAGTCGACCGATGATTGTCAACGTTACATCAGCACGACTCATGATTACAGTCGCTGATGTTGGCTGTTTTAGTGAACCCTTCCTGACCATTGTTCAGCTGAGAAACAGCTGCCACACGAGCCTGCAGGGGAGGTCGCATCTCTGATGACCCTGCCCCCCCCCCTCCTCATGGGCGTATAGTGTCTGATGACAGTAGAAGAGTATTTGCACGTGCTGAGTGTGCATGGATGATTCAGCGCGCCTGATCGTTAAAAGCTTTAAAATAGTGTCCATCAGCAATGTGATTCAAGTGGACGTGAGGCACCAAAAGTTGATATTTGAGAGATAGAAATGGAAAAGAGGAGAATATTTTACAGTTTAGTCAAACTGACAACCTTAAAGCATCAATAGGCGTTGAAATAGTAAATACTTTACTATGACACTTATGGCCTATTTTATATATATAGCTATATCTAGATATATACTGTATAACCATTAACTCTACAGCTGCCAGTTTATTAGGTACACCTTGCTAAAACTGATGCAGTCTAACGCAACAGTCCTGCAATAAATCATGAAGCTTATACAGTAATGTTCAGCTGCAGTTGGTTGTGCTGTTTCATCGCTGAATCAGATTGACATTGTTTTTACTGACAAAGTAAAGAGTTTGAGTTGGTTCTCTTCTAAATAGCATTAACCCTGAACAAAATGAAATTAATGTTAAAGTAACAATTTCGGGAATAGGTTTGTTTTGATGTGTTCTTGAGCAGCAAGAGTCTGAGACCCAAAGAGCTCCCGATGTGTGTGTATTTGGCAGGTGTGGAAGAAGTACTGAGAATTGTATATTATCATCATAAGCTTGTTTATTATATTATTGAATCATTATTACTGATGTGTCAAAGTGTAAGCAGCATTTTGATGTTGCAGTTCATCATTGTGGAGCCAATTTTAAAAAGTTTATATACTGTTGGACAATTTAATAAACTAGTGATACGTTTGAATGTAAAAGTAAGTAGTAACTGTAGCTGTCAAATACATATAGTGGAGTAAGAAGTACAAAGTTACCCTCTGAAACGTAGTAGAGTAGAATAATAAAGTAGCAGAAAATAGAAAAATATTCAAATAAAGTACCTGAAAATTGTGATCACATGGCATCACCACCACAGCACACACACATACACACAGACACACACAAGTTTATGAGTATATTGCTGCAAAACCTGGATTAGTATGATTGTTGCAGAGCGGTGTGCTTGCAGATGTAGCACTTCCAGTTTGCGCAGAAACAATGAAAATGACCTAAAATTAGAATCAAAGCAGCTGTTTCCCTCCTTGTGTAAATACTCATCCACTTCTAAACATATAGTGATTGCCTCATGCTCAGTTTTTAGATTACTACACAGTTTTAACACCTTTGTGAGTTTTGCTTCTTGGCTTTCATCTGCTCTTCACTCCCACATACTTCTACTGCATCTGACCCTGTTGGGAAAAATATCTCATATTCTGGATCCAGGCTGCGGAGGAGGAGGGCGGAGAGACTCGGTGTGACTGACTGAATGCTGAGATCATAACTGCTGAAAGAATCATAACTGATAATCAATCTTAAATCAATATTTCCACAACATTCCCCTCCCCTCCCCTCTTCCTCTTCCCACGTCTCACTCCCTCACATCACCCGAAATGTCCCCCGTCACTCCCTTTTGCTGTGATATTACGTTGCCAGGCAACAGTCTTTTTTTAATCCATTTTTCATCACTTCTCTGATACGAAGAAGTGGACGACACCATCTGACCTACCAACAATCCCGTGTGGTGATTGTTCTGTGTGTGGGCGGATATTCGCTGAACATTTTTTCATCACAACATCAGAAACTGAAAGAGAAAATCACAAATTACAGTTTTATCAACAGTTGGCTGAGATGTGTCACCTTGATATAGTGAAGCACGCAAGGATCAAATTAAGTATGTACCACATCCAAAATAACATGCTCACCATTGTAAAAACATCCCATCATACCTGATCAAGTGTAAATGTTTTGACGTCACTTTCAGGACCACAATGTCCATCCGTGGCTGGTTTGGAGCTTTCGATTGAATCACACAAATCATAGATATTCAAACGTCCATTTCTCTGAGCACTTCTCATCCACGTTGGCTTAAAAGTAGATATTTAAAGTTAATTCTTGATGTTTGAAACTAGCAGCTGGCAAAACAATCTCAACACAAGGTCCACTAGTAGCAGTAGTAGTAACAGCAGCTTCATCACACAGGCAGAAGAAATTGATCATGAAAGAGTCACAAATACAAGTTTCTCCTCTGACTGGAGCCTCAGCAAACTAGAATGCAACACAGCCACAAATACTTAATATTATATGTTTTGTACTTTATTTATTTATAGTGAGTCAATGTAACTTTTGCTGAATAACAGTCACTTTAGCCACAAGTGACAATTACAGGATAATTGTCTGGTTATGCAGTGCAACAGTAGCACAAGTAGATAAGAGTGCTGTCACACAAGACAAAGTAGCCCCTGAGTGTATTAAAGTGAGAAAGGGTCTGTTTTATATTTGCTGAATTCAGCTTGTCGTTTGTATGAGGAAGAATGTGTTATTTTTATCTTTTGCTTGTTCCCTGAAAGAGAAACTGTTGTTCCTCCTGCTTTTTCTCTTTTTTTGGTGGCGTTTTTCCAATCTGCTTTGAACATCTAAGAAGAAATTGTGTCGTATGTTGTGCAGATTGCAAAGCCCTCTGAGACAAATGTGTGATTTTGGCCTTTATAAACAAAATTTACCTGAAAACAAAACCCTGGATTACCACTGAAAATCAAAAGTTGCTGATACAACAGTGACAAATTTACCAAAGAGTACCACATTGTAATGAGGCACCCTTTATAAAGAGTTTATAAGTTGTAATCAACGGCTTTATTAATGGTTAATAAGTAATTTACTAATTCTGTATAGATCAGTTATAGGTCATTAATAAGAAAAACTTTTGGGTTGCCATGTTGTGGAAAATTTATGGCTGGTGTTCATCCTCCTCCAGTGAGATGCTTTGTTTGTCTTTTGCAGTGTGCAGACCAAAATCAATTTATTAACAGCATATTCACATTCACAATTTAAGACTTTATGGATTGTTATAAAAAAAACTTTATTATTAACATGATGACACAATTAAAGATGAATTACGAACTTTTGTTGTTGTGAGAAACAGTTATTATTACTGCCTTATTAACATTTATAACTGCAGACTTGATGGATAATTAGAAAGTGAGACACTCATGCCCTTTATTAATGACTTTATCAATAACTTGACTATAAATCCACAAACCCAAAAGTTGCCAGCCACAACTTACAAACTCTTTATGTGTGGACATTATTAGACAGTGAGGACATATCTCAGTATTATCACTCCTTGTTGTTTCCTCTGATGTCATGACTGTCAAAATGAAACAGGTCAGCGGTCACATTACTTTCTGGAGTAGTCAACAGATGTTTGCACATGTGTCACTTCACTTCACACACACTCAACTCTCCTCTTCACCTCCCGCTTCACTCTTCCTGCATTACTCAACCCTTCTCTCACTCTTTAAACACACACACCCACATACACACTCTCGCTGCCACAGATGGGGCCCTCACCGGCTCCCAGTGAGGACCAGCTGTGGAGCAGGAATAGGCGTATCTCGGGGGGTGGGGTGTTAAAAGTGGGATTTGAACCCCCTGCGGCTCCGGCTTTTCAGCAGAAAGAAGTTGTAAGAAGAGAAGGAGACAGTGGCTGATCCAAGAAGTCCTGAACCTTCACCTTCTTTCATAACTATTCACTGAATTGATTTCCAGTTTTTTTCTTTAAATTAACTTAAATTTTATTCCACACTGTATCACATTTTCTGTATTGGCTTGTTCAAACTCTTCACTGAAGCTTTGTGATGTTTAAAGTGTGAAGTATTCAATCCCAAGACAGTCTGGAGTCACACTTTTGGAGTCTCTTCATGGCTTCATTATATTCTAGATCTGTTGTGCATTATTTTATACACATTTTCCCAAAATGTAGCCTGACATTTTTTGTATTTTTTTTAAATTTGGGATCTTCACTAAAATTTAAAATAAAGTTATGTGGGTTTGAATAGTGTTTGACTGCAGTAGAGAAAATGAATACGCTAAAGTACGACTAAGAGTCTACAGCCATGCTAGCGGCTCTTTGAGGCTGTGCTTGGGCACGGTGCTAAATGCTAATGTCAGCATGCTAACATGTTCACATTGACAATTCTAATATGCTGATGTTTATCAGGTATAGTGTTTACAATGTTCACAATCCTGTCAAACATGTGACAAACATTTAGTTTTGGAGAAATTAAATTTTATTTTACACCTGATGATGGCGCTAGATGTAAAGTCAGGGGATTATCAAAGTCATTACAATTCATCCTGAGGGGGACATGAATGTGTGAACCAAATTTAATGGCGTTGTATCCAATAGTTGTTGCATTTCACTCAAAATTACAAATGTGAAGCTCAAGGTGGCACTAGAGGACAATTCAGGGGATCACCAAAGTCAGTAAGAGGATTATTCCTCAGGGGATCATGAATATCTATAGAAAAGTTCATGCCAATATGTGTAATAGTCAGAGTTAATAGACATTTCAGTCTGGACCAAAGTGGTTGCCCGATCAAAATACTGACATTGCCATGCATGAGCTAAAAAACACTAAATATACACCACTACATTAGATGCCTCTGTATAATCCTTCAGTATGTTAACATAGTGTATGACACAGTAATCACAATAACCTACTTTACTGTGCAGCTTCTGTCATCTTTGAGTTTCTGCCTCTACAAGTTTTCTTTGGAGTGTTTTTCCTTGTTCTTGTTTGAGGAGTTTCTGTCCTGCAGTGTGTTCACATACTGTCATTTTGTCTTGCTGCAAACATCCATGTAACGCATGCAGTGCTTGTCATGCCTCTGCTCTGCATTGCAAGAAGCTTTCAGAAAGTAATTGGAGGCTGACCCAGATAGCGAGATTCTTTTGAAAAAATCTTTTCAGGTATTTTGTCGGCCTTGATATGTTTGGGATTACACGTTCTTGGGAAAAAGGGATCAGGAGTCTGAGCAGTAATCCAATGAAACAAATTAAGAGAATTAAGATTATTTCATAACCGTCATTATTTCATAAATCAGGTTTTGCCTACACAGATAAGACTTGTGAGTAGGATCAGTTCATTGTTGGTTATCCTGTAAGTATCGAGAAGTCGTGGCCTCCATTTTTGTTTTGCGTAACTTCCAACCAAAGACTTTTCTTCTCCCTTCTTTCCTGACAACATTTAGCTGAATTCTAAATGTTTGGGAATACTACATGTTCATACCATTCAACGTTGCAGCCTTGCTCCCACAAGTTTCCATTGTCATTGAATAGGCGGATGCTAAAGCTGGGCTACGATAGCCAAGTGTCCTTCAGTGAAGCAATTTCATTGTTGCCTGAGCAATTACATGCTGTCAGATTAGCATGTTAAAGAGCCAAGTGCATGCAGGCCTTTGCATCTCCAAGGAGAGAGGGAGGAGGGTCCATTTATGTTGTCCTTCTGTCTCACCCACTCTCACCCCTCCTTTCTGCCCTTATCTCTCCCCCTTACCCTCTCTTGCCTCACTTACTGGTCAGCAGGCAACCATTTAGGCGAAGCAATCAGGGTTAATGGTGTGAAAGTGTCATTTGGACGGCTGGGAGATGCAGAGAAGTAATCGGTAAAGGTCACCGCTCTTCACTGCTGCATCACAGGCCGTCTGGCTACTTTAAGCCATAAACACACCACACATTTTTGAGCCCAGTTATTACCACAATTTCACTGTGACGTCTGAATTTAAAGATTATTCTGCACTGGGCAGAGCAGGGGTGGAAAGTAGTAGTGGTAGATTTTTCATGTACTTGTACTTCTTTGACTACCAGTAATTGCTATTTCACGTAGATCTTTGAAAAATGGTTATAGTTTACTGTTATGAAGTATATTCCCCTTAAATTTCCATTGAATATTATTTTCTCCTGTTAAAAGAAATATTTACAGCGAGACTTATTAATACATTTTTCCTCTTAAATACAAAAAGCTGAATTCATAAGAAATACAATGCACCCTTGTCTGATTCAATGCACTTGGGAGTTAAGCTAACAGCTTAGCTAATGTTAGAAAACTTTAGATAGATATTATTGTATTACAGACATCACTGTGTCAAGTTTGCAACAACTCAGTATTTTAGTATTTACCATCATACTTTAACGACACAAAAATGACATATGCTAGCTTTAAAAGATTTTAAAGTTTAAAAATAAGAGGATCAAAATTGATGCAGCAGAACCAGAGATATCTTCTTTTTAATTCCACGCATTCTTCTTCCTTGTCAAAATATGGTGCCTACATTACCCACAATGCAACTTGGCCACCGACAGTTCAGTCAGAGATTCTGTTGTGTTATACTAGTAGCGGCTAATGTAGCCTACAGAGGTCTGATAACCTCACGTCTTTCTAACTCCACACTCCTAGTTTTATTTCATTTTCAACCTTGTAGTCCTCATCTCCAACTGTTGACCAAATACGACACACCAACCAAATGTTTGTCAGACTTTATCAAGAACTTATCACACAGCTCCCTCTGGAGCCACAAAAGCCTTTAAACAACCTTTTTTCACATATGCAGCAGTCCTCCCCAAGACCTGTAAACAGACTTTGATGTGTAAAATCGGTGTCACCACTTTAGAGAGCATCACTATATTGGAGATGGTTTGGCTGGTAGATGTCATCATGTTAAAATCGTAGACTTTATATAAATATCCAAATGTACATTAATATACAGTCTATGGTTAAAATGGTTAGGACACCACATTTACCTTTCCATACTGACCATACAATAAATAACTTAGTAACTTTTATATCAACTTATTCTTTGAAAGAGCTGCTGTCATACTTTTTTTTTTTTAGTCATGTAATGATACCTCTGCTTGAGGAAGATATTCCTCTTTTGCACACTGGCCTGCACAAAATAGGACACGTCACCATGGATACTCCACATATATTATCTTGTACAAACACATTAACCAGTGGACCGATCTGAAGTGATCCTGTAGTTTGAACAGTTTAATGACAAGTGTGTTTGTTTATCTGAAAATGTCAGTAGTTAAATGTGTGATTTTTCAGTCTTTTCATGGTCAGTTAAGATTTTAAAAAGTCTTCTGTGTGTCTGTGTTGTGGTGTCTCATCACAGAGGCCTCTTGGAAGTGCTTGTCAGCAGGAAATGATGGGTACACTGTTGGACCAGACTCATTTGGATTAGGTTTTGTATTTGTGTATGTGTGTGTGTGTGTGTGTGTGTGTGTGTGTGTGTGTGTGTGTGTGCCCTGGCAGTGGTGTTGACTGCTGGGGCCTTTTGAGAGTCGTTTCCTTTAAGGTCATGACTTTGTATGACTGAGAGGAAGAAGCTGAGTGCTGCCTGCTGATTGAGTGGCTGATCTCTGGATCCTTGCCTCTGCAGGACCATCCAACGTGTTGAAAGACTGACTAACAAACCAACAGACAGAGTCATGGTGCATTTATATACTAAAATAATATTCTGACAGCAAAGAAGAAGTCTCTTCTTGTACTTGTTGTAAAGAGCGAAGAATAACGGAAAATTTAGAAGCTCAAAGTCGGAGACCATATTTTCCACATCTCTTTAAACATGTTGGCAGTCCGCAGATGCAGACTTGATTAAAGGTTTGTTTAAAAGGAAAACAAGTGCTACAGTACAAGAAGGCAAGTAATCTTTATTTATAAAGCAGTTTTCAAAGCACACAAAGTACATTCAGTGCTTAAATGATAAGTTGATTACTTGTTTAGTTGATTGACAGAAAGTTGATCTGCAACAATTCTGAAAAACTATTAATGATTTCAGTCAGTCTTGCTGAGCAAAAATGCCAAATATTCTCTGGTTTGTGCTAAACTGCGAGATTTTCAGCTTTTTCTCTGTTTTATATAATTGAAAATTAAACATGTTGTGGTTTTAGACAGTTGGTCGTACAAAACAAGCAATTTGAAGACGTCATCTTGGGCTTTGGGAAATTAAATGAACATTTTTCACTGTTTTCTGACATTTTTTAAACTAAACAATCAACAGATTAATTGACACAGAAAATAATTACTTGCAACAGTAGTTTCAGAGTGCTCTACAGAAAGAAGATGGACAAACAAGGCAATGTCTAAAAACATGCACACGAAGTGAACAAACCACAAAATATCGAGTTATACGATAACATGAAAGCCAAAGAAAAACAAGTGAGTTTGAAGATTCCCCCTCACAGCCTGCTGCCCTGCTTCCCATCATTAGTCCTGATTCATGGTTTCTCCTTAACGTCCCTCTGCACCTGCCATACTCTACCTTCCCTCTCTCCCTGTGTTTGATCAGCTGGAAGAGGCCAAAGAGACGATGCCGCCAACAACTTTTTGGTCCCTCCATAACAGCAATGACGAGTGTGTTTAGCTTTTGTTTTTCTTACAATATACAGTAAAATTGCATAACAGCGACTATGACAGTTTTTTCAGCCCTTTTTATTCAGATGTTTTTCATGAGTTTGATTGTGTGTTTGACAAGTCTTAAGTGTGTGTTTGTGTGTGTGTGTGTCTATGTAGAAAGTGAGAGGATACATCTATTAAAGGTGGGGTAGGCAGTATTTTTTTGGCATCAATGGGCAGAAAATCCATAATAACCATTCAGCATATTGTAATTCAAGTGGTCTGAGAGAAAACCTCTGCTTCTGCACCTCCTCCTGACTGTGTTTTCAGGCTTTAGAAAATCTAGCCCGTAACGGGAGACTTTGGCCAATCACAGGTTACTTCAGAGAGACGGTGCATTTGTATTGGCTGTTCTACAAATGTGTACGCGCGTACACGTCCCTTCAGATGGTGAAAGCGTGATTCAATGGTGGATGATCCTGCCGAAAATCCTACAACTACCTCCTTTGCCTACAGTGGCATATAGTACAAAACAACACGTCCCGGCTCCACACGGAGCTTCGGGCTCATTATGTTCGATGCCATTGCCCTCATATCAACGTGGTATGACAAGGCATGATGACAAACAGTAGAGAATAACTTTTGACGGGGGACAGTGGCGTGTGTGTGGTGTACTACCCGCTCATCCCGCTGCTGGATGGCGTTGCAGCTGCCTCTGAAGCCTGGCGCGCACTGCTCTGCGGCCGCAAAGCGCTGGAATGGCGTCTTTGAGAAGACAAGTCACGGGGAGAGGGACCGGGGTCTCGGTGAGGTTCACGCCGTGGAGAGTGAGCACTACGGGGCAGGAAGTTTTGCAGGGCAAAAGAAGTTTGTGTGTCTGGTTGTTTGTGTGTATATGGGAGAAAGGGACAGCTGGCCATTGAGAAAGACTTAAAGGGGGGGTGTTTTAGCCGGGGGGCTATTGTAATACCATTTCAAGACATCTGTTCCCTTTTTTCTATTCAGATTGACCCTCCGACCCCCCTCCAACACACTCCCACACTCTTTCATGTCAATGACCTAAACTCTTCATCTACCCTCTCTACTAACATTTGCATCAGCACCACCATGACTGAGCAATGTCTTCCCTTCAAGAGGCATCAGGAGGCTCAGACCGTATTTTTTTAAAATCTGAGTTGTGTCCTCTGTCTCCCTCCTGTGGCGCGGAGTGGGACGGTAACATCCTGTACGTGGCATCACCGCGGGGTGTGCCTACTTTGGGAAAGAAAAGAGAAAAAAAAAAGGTCTTTTATTTCAAAGAGCGTTTAAGCTCTGCTGCCCACATCATGTATGAGCCGGACACACCCACACATATACACACACACACACCACTGTCACATCTGGAAGCAATCGACTGCAACCTCTGCCCTGAAATGTACCTCGTTCACCTCTACACACACACACACACACTCCTGGAGTAACCAGAGGAGACGACATGGTGGCTGATCTCCTTTACATCCTTTTCATTACAGTCTAGACCAGAACTTCCTAAACTTTTTTAGACCATGCCACCCCTCCATGTCTACCCATACAACAAAGCAAATTGATTGATTGATGTAAAACATGTGACATATGTGAACTAACATCAATGTTAAAGGACTAGTTTGACATTTGGGAAAATATGTTTATTTGTTTTCTTGCTGAGAGTTAGATGAGAAGATTGATACCACTCTTGTGTCTGTACAGTAAATATGAAGCTACAGCCAGAAGATGGTTAGCTTAGTTTAGCATAAAGACTGGTAACAGGGGGAAACAGATAGCCTGGCTCTGTCCACAGTTGAAAAATCCTCCTACCAGCACCTCTAAAGCTCACTAATTAACACGTTATATCTTTTTTTTTTTACATTTAAGTGTAAAAACGACACGTTTGTGAGCTTTAGACGTGCTGGTAGGTGGATTTTGTTACCCTCAAACAGAGCCAGGCTAGTCTTTGTGCTAAGCTAAGCTAACCGGCTGCTGACTGTAGCTTCATATTTAGCAAGAGTTGTATCGATCTTCTCATCACGTTTACATGAACACAGATTTGTGTAGCAGAACTTTGTTTTTTCTTCTTTCCTCAACCATTAATCATCTCACAACCTCTCAGATTCATCTTGTGACCCTTTGGAGGGGCCCGATCCCTAGATTAGGAATGGATTAAACTTCCTAACTTTATATAAAGTTGTTAAAACAACATTTACCTCAACCAGCTACAACAGTAAAATGCTACTTATACAATCTAATCATGTCAGGGGCCATTTTTTTGCAGTATGAGTACTTTTACTTTGATTCTTTAAGTACATTTTGCTGTCGATACTTACTGTACGTTGACTTAAGTTGGAGTTTGAAGGCAGTATTTTTACTTGTAATGGAGTATTTTTTACATTGTTTTATTGGTACTTTTACTTAAATTAAGGATCTGAGTACTTCTTCCACCACTGAATGTCACCTCATTGTTTTTTATGTGGTGAAATGCGAATAAAAACATACAATAAGACATGGCCTGTCTTTAAGGCCACTATGAACCACTGGTATAGACGATACTGAGCAGCCTCTGTTCAGCACACACACACACACACACACACCACACACACACACACACACACACACACACACACAGATTGACAAATTAATTTACTCCATAATCTGATAATCTCATTCCACAGGTCTGTACTTGCAGCGTTTGTTTCTTCATCTGTTGTTTGTTTCTGAGCCACACTGCAGCTTTTGTCACAGTCAAGTTCAAGCGAGTTCTTTCCTGTTACACATCTTTTAACACTGAGGTCAACAAAGCATCTACACTTTCTGCCTGTTCCTTCTCTTTCTGTGTTTCTGTGCGAGCTGATGGTCATTTCTCTCAGTGCAGAGTTTTATTTTTCAACTGTCGGAGCTGGGGGAGGGAATACAGGCTGAATGAATGAGTTTCTTTTAGACCTTTGCTTCTTCCATCCCTCCCTTGTTTCCTCCCTCAAATTGCCACCTCTCTCTTACTCCCTCTCTCCGATTCCCTCCCTCTTAGTGAGAATTCCTCCGTACCTGTCTGAACAGGGAGAGTCGGACCGCTGTAGGGCAGAGGAAAGAAAGAAAGAAAGAAGGAAAGAAATAAAAGAAAGGCAATCAAGAGGAAGTAGGAGGAACAAAAGGTGCATATTTAAAGAGCACAAACAGGAAAAACGTGTGTTAGAGACAATTTGGGAACAGACAGAGAGCGAGAGGTGAATTTATCACGGTCTCCAGGCTTCAAACTTGCTTTTTCCCTGTTCCCTGCTGGGCTGTTTTTCAACTTTCTGAGACCCGTGGCTATTTTGGTCCGTCAGTGTCGGAGCGGTTTAGGATGGATGCCATCATGCTGCAGGAAAAACTGGTGGAACGGCTTCTGTGCCCACGAGTGAGAACAGCCAGGCAGAAGGTAAAAAGTTGGATTTCTGGGGACAAAATGGGTGTAAAATAGAGAAAAACAGTGGGAAAATGTCAAAATGCAATGCAAAATAAAGACACACAGTTCAGCATTATTTTATAAATGCATAAACAAGAGCTTTAACACCTGTAAACTCACTGCCAGCATCTTTTGGTGTCTCTGCTTTTCTGCGGAGGTGTTTGCTCTAGTGATACCAACAGATTTTCTGCTGAGATGATTTGTCTTTTCTCCAAGTGTTTTTATGATTACTCATTGATTTATCTATACAGCTTTCCTCATGCTAACTCCTCTGGCTCTCTGGCAAGTGTGTTTGCACCACCTGTGGTTTTTTTGTGTGTGAATGTGTGTGTTTTTGTAAATGCGGTCCTCCCCCGATGGGGGGGCTGTCGGAAATGCCTATGACAAGTTATGACAGCATATAAGGACGCTGGCTGTGTGTTTGGCTCATGTGTTTTCAGAGTGAAAAAAAGAGCTTTTCAGGTCAGTTGAATGTAGCTTCTGTCTGTGTGTGAATGCTCTCAACGGGGCCTCGAGTGCGTATTTTTATCTACACATGTCAGCACGTACAGTAGGGTAGAGATGACACTCTGCCAGATGCAGCAGAGAGAACCTGCAGAACTGAGAGCTACTGTCTGACACAGTGAGAGACTGGTATCCTCTGGTTCTCTTTGTGTGTTTCTGCGAGTGTTTTAGTGGAAAATCTGAGACGCTGGTTATTCTCAGCTGGTCAGAGAGGAATGCTGTGCACGTGTTTTTCCATGCAGTTGTAGATCTTCTGTATTATAGACGCCGTCTGTCTGTTGTGGTCATTTTATTGCATCTGACGCTGCCAGATACATTTAGTTTTCACATTAGAAGCCCTCTGAGCAGACAACACAGCTCTTACAGTCATTTGGTGTCTGCTTCTATTAATATGGTTGGTTTTTTATGTGTTGTTGCAGAGCTGAAACAATTCAATTAGTCAAATAACAGTAAATTAATTAGTAACTGTTTTGATAATCAATTATCATAAAACCTTTTTTCATGCAAATAATCTCTGGTTCTAGTTTCTCAAATGTGAGGATGTGCTTCTCTTGTTTGTCTTTTGCAGTGGTGGAAGAAGTACTCAGATATTTTACTTAAGTAAATGTAGTAATACCACAGTGTAGAAATACTCTGTTACAAATAAAACTTTGGGGTCTTTTGTGAGAAAACACAAAGCAAGCAATCTGAAGACATCACCTTGAGCTTGAAGAAATTGAGACAGGCATTTTCTCTCTTTTCTTACTTTCAGTTGACCGAACAATCAATTGTTTAATTGAGATTATAATTTAGGGCTGCAAATAACAATTATTTTCATTATTGATTAATCTGATTATTATTTTTCCTATTAATGGATAACCTGTCCTAAAACTGTCCTAAAAATGTAGAAAATAGCCCAAGCTGATCCTCAAAAGTCTTGTTTTGTCTGACCAACAGTCCAAAACCCAAAGATATTCAATTAACTATCACATGATATAAAGAAAAGCAACAATTCTTCACAAATGAGAAGCTATAACTAGAGAATATTTGGCATTATTTATTATTTCTTGATTATCAATTCTTCTTAACCAATTATTTTTCTTTCCAACCGTTCGATTAATGGACTGATTGTTTCAGCTCTGCAATAACTGTCAGATAAAAACAATCATTAGTTGCAGCCTTATGTTACTGACACTTTCTTTCACAAAGCATGAATTAATTCTAAACACCTTCTTCTTCTTCTTTTTCTTCTTCTTCTTCTTCTTCTTTTTCTTCTTCTTCTTCTTCTTCTTCTTCTTCTTCTTTGTGTCCTTTTTTTCTGTCACAGGAGAAACAGTATGTGGGTTTTGCAACTCTGCCCAACCAGGTCCACAGGAAGTCTGTGAAGAAAGGCTTCGATTTTACGCTGATGGTGGCAGGTCAGTTTGTAGTTCAAGATGTAAACATGACAGAAAATGTACTCGACTTACACTCAGTTGCCAGTTTATTAGTTACAACTAGCTAATGCTAATGCAGTCTGATACAACGACCCTGCAATTAATCTTACCTCAAATTAAATAAATCGGAAACATTTTCAACAAAAACTGAACATTATAACCTTCATGAATGATTTATTTCAGGACTGTTAGACTGCATTCGTTGTAGCTAAATCTACCTAATAAACTAGCATGTTGGATTTAATTCAGATTAGGTTCACATACATTGTGGCGTTCTGTTTGTCTGTGTGCTGCAGGAGAGTCTGGTATGGGTAAATCCACCCTGGTCAACAGCCTGTTCCTCACAGACCTCTACAAAGACAGGAAGTTACTGAACGCTGAGGGTGAGTCTTTATGCTATTTATTATCTCTCTGTATCAGTCATAATGAGTGCACTGCTCTGAGGTCTGGTATTTATGGAAACCAGAGCACCGTCTGTCTTACATTTAACCTTGCTCAGAATAAAATACTGGAACTCAATAGTTAAAGGATAAGTCAAGTCATAAGACAAAAATGAACAATGAATTGATCCCACTAACAAGTGTTGTCTGTGTAGCCAAAGCCTGATATATCTTATTGCTCGGTGCCATAGAGTTTGTGGTTGTCACAAAACACATCGTCACACCGTTGCACTGGGTAACATGTTCCTTCATTATGATGAATATGGGCACTGTAGTTATGCTGCTGCTGCTGTAAATACTCATCACTATGTTTGTGTGTGAAGTTCTTAGTAACTACTAGCTGGGTTTCAAACTAGTTATTTACTAAATCGGGTTGCACCATTAAAACATCAGAAATGTCTCGGCTAGTAAAGACTTTAGTGATGCGTTAACCTGTTGCTAGGAAAGATCTGTGGCCAATCCTTTGTGAATGTAGGTATGACTTTGATTTATTTATATATGAATACAAAAGAATTCTGTGTGTTTCAGAGTTAGTAATATTGATGCCGTTTAGAGTGAGAGCGAAATGTCCAATTATGCAAATTATTTAGTCATTTGAGGTATATTGTATATACAGTATTGTGTTATCTTTCAGAAATGTAATTTCAAAATTTCAGGTCAGATGTGTCAGCCTTATTTTATATTGGCTTACCACTTTTACTCTTTACTAAATGCCTCATATATCAGCAAGCAAACATTGGTTTTATCAGTTAGTTCAGTTAGCTACGCAGCAGTTACACCTGGCAGTCACTGGGTGTAAATATTGAGTAACAACTAATCTCTACGTAGTACTAGTTTGTGTGGTGCCACCCATTTTAATTCAGTTGAGGTAAAGACATTATAACTGGGCTAAGTTTGAACTTAGCTGGTGCAACCGGCTCTAGAGCACCAAATGTGTATTAATACGTTTAGTCCTGTTTGAGTAATGTTTGCAATATTCTGCAGTGCCCAGCTGTTTAAGGAAATCATTTAGCCTTTTTTTTTTTTACAAATTAAAGTTGTTGTTGACAATAACAAAAATATAGAATATCAAGAGCCTTATCCTTTTATGGCAAATGCATCTGTAACACAGCTTTTGTAATAAGGTGTAGAAGAAAAACCCTGAATTACTCCATCAGGGCTAATTTTGCACCATTCACTGGCTTGTTCTACATTATCCCTGACCTGCTGTTTCACCTCATATTCTCCCCGCCGCCTTCTCCTTCTCTGCGTTGATGCTTTGCAGAGCGCATTAACCAAACCGTGGAGATCATCAAACACACTGTAGACATTGAGGAGAAAGGAGTCAAGCTCAAGCTGACCATCGTAGACACGCCGGGGTTCGGAGACGCCGTCAACAACAACGAGTGGTGAGCTGGAAGATATGCTGGTCTGACGTGTGACCTGATTCAGCCTGCTCGCTGGAATTCACAGTGCCTGGAGGAGCTGCTAATGTAGTCTGTGTGTGTGTGTGTCCTAGCTGGAAGCCGATCACAGACTACATAGATCAGCAGTTTGAGCAATACTTCAGGGATGAGAGCGGGCTGAACAGAAAGAACATCCAGGACAACAGAGTCCACTGCTGCCTCTACTTCATCCCTCCATTTGGGCATGGGTAATAACACACACACACACACTATTGAAACAACACCTTTTCTACCTGCATATTTTCTGCACAGAGTCGTCAATTTAAACTGTTTTGATTTGGAGGACTTTAATTACTTCACTCTCACTCTGGATTTCTTTCCGCAGGCTGCGTCCGGTGGATGTTGAGTTCATGAAGGCTTTGCATGAAAAGGTGAACATAATTCCACTCATTGCGAAAGCCGACTGCCTCACGCCCAACGAGATAAAAAAGCTCAAAGACAGGGTGAGTCCCAGAACTGCAGCTCCACGGTGAATTCAACACTGTTTCACTGTCTGCAGATTGTTCACTGTAACCATTATTCTGATTTTATCTTTGTATCATTTTAGATACGAGAGGAAATAGACAAGTTTGGGATCAAAGTGTACCAGTTCCCCGAATGTGACTCCGATGAGGATGAAGAGTTTAAACAACTTGACAAAGAGCTGAAGGTGAGTCAGATACCTTTTGCAGAGTCTGGTTAATTAA
Organism: Maccullochella peelii; assembly: GCA_002120245.1. Classification (NCBI taxonomy): domain Eukaryota; kingdom Metazoa; phylum Chordata; class Actinopteri; order Centrarchiformes; family Percichthyidae; genus Maccullochella; species Maccullochella peelii. Next base: position 64,607 of record LKNJ01000384.1, on the reverse strand, counting down.
CTGATTCACTGTAAGTGGAAGTAGCTGTACCTTTGGCGGACGACATATTTTCTCACTCAGGGTCGTAGCCAGGACTTTAGAGACACTGAGTTCCCCCTGGACAAACGGAATGTCTCTAATTTAATCTAAAAATGTTGCATTGTTATTTGGATTTTTCATATTTTATTTCTTCAGCTGTGTAGTTATGTTTTCTGTAAATTTTATTTCCCAACATACAGGTTTAAATGCTGTTTTAAAGTCCTCTTTTCCCTACCAGGAATAAAATTCTGGTGAGGAAATAGTGAATCCTTTTTCATTTATTTATTTTGTTTGCTAAAGGGTATTCAAATATAAATATATTGAGTCTAAAAATACTGAAATCAGCTAATTAAGTACACTTAGTCTGGAGTGGATTTATTCAGCAAGTAAAATGACATGTAAAGTACAATATTGGCATACTTGACAGGGAAGAAAACAAATACATGTGTTGCTCGTCAAACAAACTGTTTAAAGCTGTAGAAAAAGTTAGTCGTAAGTGCACCTTGAGTTAATATTTGAGTGGACTGACCTTTTAACCCTCTGAGTGATCTTAAAATGAACTGTACAAGCATTGAAAAGTTTTCGGGTTGTGACGTGAATCCACTGATCAGTTGTTTTTTTGTTTACGTGTCTCAACAATTACAGTCCCGCTTCACTTTAGCTGCTCAGTGGCCTTTTGTGAACCTGTATAACTCTGTGAATGTGTACCACGGCACTGCATGCTCAGTCGGCTTTCTCTGGATGGACAGGGGTTAAAAAAACATCCCACCCTCATGTCTCTGTGTGCAGGAGTGCACCCCGTTCGCTGTGATCGGCAGTAACACAGTGGTGGAAGCTCGAGGGCAGAGAGTGAGAGGGAGACTGTACCCCTGGGGAATTGTTGAAGGTTTGTTCATATATTATCTATTTGTGCAGCTGTCATCAGCCTGTATGCTAGTTAGACATATTAATTAATTTCACACATTTCTTTGCTCCAGTGGAGAACCAGTCGCACTGTGACTTTGTGAAATTGAGGAACATGCTGATTCGTTCACACATGCACGACCTCAAAGACGTGACCTGTGACGTCCACTACGAAAACTACAGAGCGCAGTGCATTCAGGAGATGACCAGGTATGAGAAAGCATCAGAGAGAATGTTTTGTGAACATCTCAGATAACAGTACATAACAGATAACATCTCAGATAACTGATAACAGATTTCAGTACAGTTTTGCCTGCTTCACCTCTTTCTCTTTCTCTTTTTCTTCTTCTTTTCAGTAAACTGGCTCAGGACAACCGTATGGAGAGTCCCATCCCCATCCTGCCGCTCTCCACCCCGGATGTGGAGACTGAGAAACTAATCAAAATGAAAGATGAGGAGGTATGAAGCAACTTTTGCTGTTTTACCAAACAACGAATGTTTTGATTTCTTTTAGAAGATGGCTTATTTTTATGAATGTATCCTAGATGAGTTCCAGGTCTTTGCTCTGACACAGCTGACAACAAAGCTAAATGTGATGAGAATTAGTCTCTGCCTCAAACCCTATACTCCTTAAAATGTCAACAAGGAGCCTAAGATGTAGTATAATAGTTTGTATAGTATAATAGTGTAGTATGATATCCCTGTCTCAGCACAAGCAGAGATGGCCACTAACTTAACGGTGAAATGGTTAAGTGAAACTCATTCAACACTGTGAGTAACTTGAAAGGAATTCATGAATTAATGGTCCAACTAGTAACCAAGCACTTTTACTCAAGCACTGTACAAATTCAAGGTACTTGTATTTCCAATTTATGCAACTTTATACTTCTACTCCACTACATCTCAGAGGCAAATACTGTACTTTTTACTGCATTCGTCTGACAGCTTTAGTTACTTTTCAGATTACAAATTTTCATTCTCTTCCTGTCCAGTGAAAACCATGTATCTCCAAATGTGGTGATTTTGAATAAACTGAAGGATTACATGTTTCTTTATGGGTTGAGAAAATTCTCCTACTTCTTAAGATAAATAAACTAAATCTAAAAACCCTGGATTATCAACCTTATTGATAATAATAGAAACAAAATGAACAGTTTAATAAATATATAAAATAAAGGACAACAAATGGAGAATATAACATTGAAACATAAACATAGGTACAAAGCACTCAAAGGAGAGAAAAAATATATTATCTCCAAAACACTAATATAACTCATATATTGTTGGCACTGAAATACACATATATACATATACAGACAGAACTTATGTGGCTTAAACTACAACAACTTAATTGTAATATCAGTAAGAATTGAGATCTGCTAATATACAACCTGCCATTGCAAATACATGTAAAGTCACATTAAAATGTTATCAAATTAGTGTTCAATATTCAGAAAATAAATAAAGAAATACAAGTTATCCTGTCAGTTTACAATCTGCATTGCGTCATTAACCTGAACAATTTTGTTACTACAACAACAGCATCATGTGTACATGTATTTATACCGTACACATACATACAAGACCATAAATCAAATGCAGTTGTGTTTATTTTACACTGATACAAATCAAATACTTGCCCCATTTAAAAGTATATTGCTCTATTTGAATGCTCTACGTCTTCGGAGTCCCTTAATGTGTATAACTTGGGACTAAAATCCAACTTTTCATATATAATATCCTGAATGAAATCATGTATTTAGTGCTAGTATTTCTGAATTATTGGTCCCTGCTATATATTTAAATACACAGCAGTGTTTATTATCTTTAAAACAAAGTCTGTATGTAAACACACACTACCATTAGATTCAAAGTCTACTTCTATCATCACATGATCTAAATGCTTCATCTGTGGCTTAATGTTGAAACACTGTTAACTCTCCAAACCGTTTAACCAAACTTTTCTGTCTGTCTGCAGCTGAAGAGGATGCAGGAGATGCTGAATAAGATGCAGCAGCAGATGCACGACAAAGACCAGTGATGTCTCGCCGGAGCAGAGCTGGGCTGCGGCGCCGCCTACTGTTTCTCCTCTGAACTACAATGAGACCTTCAGACGTTGAACATGGATATCATGTGTTAGTGGCAACTCTGGCTGTACATTTATCCTCAGTTTGGTGCTTTGTATAGTTTGTCTGCCTGGAGGGTTGTTTGTCAGAGGGTTTTGTTTTTTCTCTGAAACTATCCGTTTGCCCACTTTGAGCCCTTCGCTGTGGTTTAACAGTCTTAACATATATAATATAAATGCGTAATTTAAATTACTACTCAGTGTATCTAATTTATAAATGCAATGCTAAACCTTTTGGATATTTTGTCAGGGTATAAACATGTGTGCTACAAGATGTTTTGTAAAGAAATTTCGGTTGTTGGTGATGTTTAAATTTGAACATGGATATTGTTTTTTATTATGTGTTTGTGAGTGCGTGTTCGGGTGCGTGAGCGTGTGTATTTCATATATCATCAGGTATCCGTCCATAAAACTCCCATTTGTCCTTTTGACTTTACTTTTGTTAAAATCAAACTTTTTGCTCTTGTTAATTTGCTCTCTGATCCTCATAAATACCTTTGTGTGACATTTTTTTCCATATAAGGCAAGTCAAAATATCCTCTCCCACCATTTTTATATGTGCCGGCTGAGCTGAAAATGCACTTATTGCCAGTGGCTAACTGTGAACGGAGAGTCTTTGACATAATGAGAGGGTTGGTGCAGTGCAGGGTGCGTGTGCGAGCATACTCCCATTACTCATATCCGCCAAACGCTGTGGGCCTATTTTCACCACTTTATAGCCGATGCCCTGTGCTTGTAATAAAATGCATCATGACCTGAAGGATGCTTTGTTTGCCACTATGGGATGGTAAAAATAGACCAATAACAAGGAGCAAATACTGTGTCTATGCTTCTGTTTTAAATTTCTCTCCTTGGAAGTGAGTTGCTGCATGTGTATCCTGTGTGTGAGTTAAGATGGGTTGAGTGTGTGTGTGTGTGTGTGTGTGTGTGTGCGTGTGTGTGTGTGTAGGCTGATGCTGAGGAACAGTACATATTTTGCCTGAAGGCTGTGAGCTCAGCCTGTGCCCCATTTATAAAGGTGTGACAAATAAACTCGTGTTTCTCGTCAATCTGGCTTCACTGCGTGTGCATTGTTTCTCTGAAGATTATGGAGTTATACATTAAGGTCCAGCGAGCGCAGCACGAACATCCTCTGTCACTTCCGGCTGTCAAGAGTCTGAACAGCGATGCTCGGTGCAGGAGCTGCTGCAGGAACATTATCTGCTGATTCATGTTTTATCTCCTGCAGCTGTTCTTCCTCTGCACGGCACACAACATCTTCTCCCTGCCAGTCAGAGGAGACACAAGCAGAAATAACATTAGTATTAGAACATATTAGAAAGATGTGTATTTTCTGTAAGAGGACTTAGAGAACTCATAAATGTTTGTTTTATTTTCTATATATATATATAGTGGTGGAAGAAGTACTCAGATATTTTAATACTCTGTTATTAAGTGTAAAAGAGTAAAAATACATTACTAGTATTAGCATCAAAATCTCCTTAAAGTACCAAAAGTAAAAGTATTCATTATGCAGAATTTCAGAATCGTGTTGGATTTCAATTATTGATACATTAATGTGTGTATTAATAATACATCATCATTTATTTGTTAATTATATTTTGTATTATTAATCTGGAGTACAATATTTTAGAAGTATAAAGTAGCAGAAAATGGAAATAAAGTAGTACAAGTACCTCAAAATTGTAATAATCCATATTACACTTAAAATAAATCTGATATGTATGTAAACATGTCATCTTTGCTGCATGTTCTGATGCAGAAATGGATCTTTACACTGTTTGAAATATGCTTTATTTTACAGATCCATAATTTCCTAATAATTTTCTAGTAAAGAACTTCAAGAAAATACAGTACTTCTTCATTTAAACCCAAGTAAATATTCATTCATTCATTCATCATTTATTATTGGAAACTTTATTCTCCCCATATGTTGAATTGTGTGCTTGCTTGTATCCTTGCTGACTTTCTGTAATCTGATTAAAACACTCTAGAGGGAACTAACTGAACACTATCTGTCTCTATTTTACTACTAATTAGTACCAAAGTAAACAGTTCCATCCAGAGAACTTCATTGAAACTCATTCATAGTTAATGAACCCTAACATCAAGAGTTAGAGTCTGTGCTTGTGTGTGTGTACTGTACGTGTGTGTGTGTGTGTGTGTGTGTGTGTGTGTGTTCATATTTGTCAGCAGTCTTTATCAGTGAGTGCCAGCTTGCAGTAACACACACACACTCGGCCTCTCAGAGCAACCGTAAGAAACAGTCCTCTCCTAAAGACACGCCGCACTGAAGGTAAATGACTCTCTTCAGACCTTAAGACTTTTTTTAAGTTCTGTAGCTGTCTAAACTATTAATTATTGACATTAAAACACGGTTTCTTGACCCATGACCCAATTTCTTGCTCTCAAAATATCCCAGCAATTAGAAAGCTGTCAAGTTGGTGTGTGCGGGACTCCTGCTGGACTGCATTCATTTCTATTTTCTAATAATTTTAGATACAAACAACTTTCGAAACTCATATGATTGCATAAATAAGATAGTGAAAGTGACAAAGACAATGAAGTAATGGGTATCACCATGTAATTTATGTGTGTTTAGAGAGCTCTGGTCCAATGTTGAGTCATTACATTGATAGTAAGCTTTGCTATGTTTACCTTCACTTACAAGCCAATCATCAGTTAGAAGGTTTTATGTTTTATGGACTTTAATATTGTTAAAGTTAAGGTTAAGCTTGCATATTCCTTCCAGTAACATCTGAATAATTTCTTTTTTTAGGCCTTAAATGGATAGAATACATCATGAGACAGACAGTAAATGTGGGAGTAGTTTCTTTAATGTTAGTGTTTCTACACCTTCATATGGTATCTGACTAATACAAATATTTCAGGCATCAGGAGACATAAAGAGCAGCGGCTGCTTATAGTTTCCTCTCCTTCCAATGGAGCCAGTTACAACACTCAATGCAACTAATCTGAGGTGACTTAGATTAATCTTCTCTTTTCCCCAGTGATTGGTAACCATGAAGGGGCTTCTGCTCTTGTGTCTGCTCCTCTTGTTTGGAGGTCAAAGGTCATCAGCATGCCCCCACCTTTGCTCCTGTCATGGCAGTCAGGTGAATTGCAGCAGCAGGTCTCTCACCTCCTCCTCGCTGGCCTCCAGTTTCCCTGCTGGGACCACCGAGCTCCGTCTGCACAGCAACCTGCTGACCAGCCTCCCTAACGGGCTCCTGGATGATCTGACCTCCCTCCGCTCTGTCTCCCTTCATGGTAACCCCTGGGCGTGTGACTGTGGCGTCCTCTACCTACGAGCCTGGCTGCTGCGTCATCCTGAAACCCTCAAATCACACCTGGACGTCAACTGTAGCTCCCCTCCCGGCCTGAGAGGGCGGCTGGTGGTGTATTTAACCGAGGAGGAGGTCCTGGAGTCTTGCCACTACTGGTACTGTGACCTGGCTTTGGCCTCGCAGGTGTGTCTGTTTGTGTTTGTGGTAGTGCAGGCGGCTCTGCTGGTGGCTCTCCTCGTGTTCCTGAAGAGGTTCGAGAGGCTGTCTAAAGAGGCGAGGAGAACCACAGAGGAGAGCTTCACAGTCGGGGAGGGTCAGAGGGAGAACGAGTATGCACCTTTAAAGGACAGCAGCTTCTGAGATGGAGCCACGATGTGTGATTGTTGGATACGAAAGAAGAAAAAGAGCTGTTTATTGTTTGCACACTGGAGAGAGAAGAATGTCTCTCACATGCTTCTTGTGTTTCAGACCATAATTCCAAACATCATTTTTATGCACAAGCAGGTGACAAATTAAACTAAAAACCTGAATTTGTCACTCATCTGTGCATCCATAGACCACCACAGACCACCATAGACACCATATAGCCCTGTATAACACTGCAGAATAGACTAAATGAAAATAAAGATAAAAAATAGTCTGCACCAGAGCCTGACCCATATTGGATTTTTGAGGGCAATACCAATGTTGTTATTGAGTATAAAAATTCCTGTAAAAATATACCAGATGATATTCATTTCATAACATTGACAATATTTTGATAAGGATCCCTTAAGGATATAAGAATCCCCAAGATATGTACTAAGTAGGACATTTTACAGTTGAAAAATGAACCTGCCAGTGCGGTCTATGTAAACTATTACAAACATATCACAAACATTTCTGTGCTGCTGTGTTACTTACTGATATATCTGTGTTAACCTAATATCAGTTGATAGTATTTCAAACTGATTGAGCTGTAGTCTGCACTCATTGCACTTGCTCCCAATAAAATCTTTTTTATTGGCATAATAATAATGATCACATGAAGAAACTCCAGTTTTCTATTTAAAGTTTGACATCTTGACAACACAGACCCTTTCTGCCCTGACCAAAACACATGTGGTTGAACTATCAAATTACATTTTGTACAATTTTCTATTTTTAAAGGTTTCATGTGGTTGGAAAACTGATAAATATATATGGATGTGTTTGTAGACGTTTCTGTTCAGCAGCTTGAGATGTTTTACATGTGGATGTGAGCAATTAAAATAATCTTAAGTGTGTGGTGATATCTGGCAATTTTATATGTTTATTATATTTTAACATTTATTCTAGATGTAGTAATTTGCCTTTTTCTATTTATATATTGTGCGATTTGTTAATCAGAAAAAAAAATATCACAAATGGTTCTGGTTGTGCTATGTTTATGTTAGTCCCACATAAAAATGTTGATTGTTTTTTTTTGGAACTTCATTTTGATCTTTTAAACACAAAACAAATGTTACAGGTGTAATTAAAATGTACTCACATTCTTTGGCAACGTTGTGTATTTCTTTTTTATACACTTTGTAAAAGAAATTCCTGCATTATGGATGAAATTAAAAAGAAATTTTATGGAAATTTTTTTGCATAATTATATTTAAAAGATGTTGAGCCATGAGTTGATATTTAGATCATCTACTCTAGCTAATTTATTAACAGAAACACTATATCTATATATATAGGTTATATTGTTCTTGTGAACAACTCCACATTTTACTAAACATATTTGTCCATAAATTATGATCAATAAACAATGTAACGTAACAAGTACTAGTTGGTATTGGGGATTACTTTTTTTCGTTTGTCTTTGTAGCGGAACCTTTGTACGGAGACAACGTTTGCGCGTCGGACAGTTTTACCTGATGGACCTTCATATGTTTACACGTGAGGTTCGTGCAGGGCTGTAATTTCAAACTTCGCGTGTTTAAATCTCAAATGCCGTTGTTTGACCGGTTAAAATAAAAAAGGTTTGTATTTTATAATATGCATAAAGATGCAGTCTGTTTTGTAAATTACGTGTATACCGTAATGGCTAAGATAATGTTAGCCAGTTAGCTCTTGTTACATTAGCTGACTTTTTCGTGGCGTCCAACATTACACGTTATATAGTGGGTTTGTTTAAATAGTTTGTTATTTATGGATTTCCAGACCCCAATTTAAAATGGGAAAAATAAAGAAGAAACATAACTGGAAGGGAAGACAGCAAAGTGACCCTCAACAACCAGCAGGTGAAGGGAAGACAGAAATAGTGGTGGAACTGCAAGGTAGGAATTCAAAAGTGAAGATCCATAAAGTGGTTAAATTATTTTGTCTACATTGCCACTTCAATTTGTTGTCTGTTTGGCTTTGGCTTTGGCTTGTGACAGTCTCCGGACTTTGTTTTCATCAGATGGGGTCAGGTTAAAAGGTGTGGACGAGAGCAACGCTTTGGTCCTCCCAGCCAACAAAGCCAAGAAGAAGAAAGCCTCAGCGACACCTGTCTCCACCAAAAAGCCTCTCACCAAAAAGCAGAGGAAGGAGCTGCAGAAGGTCCTGGAGCGCAAGGAAAAGAAAGCTCAGGTGAGAGACAGCTTGAAATATGCAGGTTCAGACAAAGCTGTGTAGCTTTAAGAATAAAGATATTTCTCTAACCAGGTTTTGACAAACAACCTCTTTTAGCCAGGGTAACACAACTTCATAACCACAACAATGTCTTTAGTAGTGCTGAAACAAATATTTGATTAATGGCTTAGTTGAACGACAGCATTAAATAATTTATTAAGCAAAAACATGACACTTTTTTTGGTTCGTGGTTCTCAAATGTGAGGATTTTCTGTTTTATTTCATTGTAAATTGAGTATCTTTGCAAAACAAACAATTTTAAGACTTCACCTTTGCCTCTGGGATCTCTGATGGATACTTTTACTTTTTTTCTAGACTTGTATAGACTAAATGATTAATTGCAAAAACAACTGAGTGATTAACTGAAAATCAAAACAATCTTTAGTTTAAGCTGTAGTCTTTATTAAATATACATAAATCTGGACTTAATGGTAAAATAGTGACCCCTAAAATGCCACATGTCTTTTGAACTCAGATTCTAGATATTAGGGCTCGTTCCTATACAACAATACATTTTTAGTACTGACTGTAATGTATCCGTATCAAAGACTGACCAAAACTGTGCTGACAGTCAGCTTTGATGGCCTGGTCAGTTTTGTAGTCTTGTTTTTTTTATTCTTTTTTTGGTATCAAAACAATATTTTTATTCCTACTAAGTTATTCACAGTCACTCGTCCTGAATAAGATCATCAGGTATACTGGACACAAACATGTTGAACTGTGCCAAGACTTTGGGCAAATTTGATATAAAGGACTAGATCACAACCCACTTACGTGTCCTGCTGTCTGTCCTGTCCAGAGAGCAGACATCCTGACCAAACTGGCTGAGGTGCAGCTTCCAGAGTCTGAACTGAAGCTGCTGTACACCACGTCCAAACTGGGAACAGGAGACAAACTCTACCAGACTAAACAGTAAGTGCACAAATGCAACATATTAGCTAAGATCAGCAGCTCATTTTGTTCTCATTGGGAGACATGGAGAAGGTGGAGTCAGGGGTCTTTTGTTTTTGGGGTTATTTCCAGGTCATCGGATGAAGTAAAAGATGGAGACTCAGGGCCAAAGATCAACAGCGTCAGTGGAGCGAACAGAAAAAGGAAATGGAAAGATGACGAGGACGAAGAAGAGGAACAAAAGGCAGAACAAAGTAGTGATCTGGACATCTCGTCTGATGATGATGATGATGATGAACATGAAGAAGTGAATGAGACCACAGAGATGAGTGAATCTAAGGAAACCACCTCTTCCTGCCAGGAGACGGAGAACAAACAGGAAGTGAAGGAAGAACAACACAAAACAGAACAAGATGGACAGAATGAGAAGAAGATTTCAGATCCGGAGAAAGTCCAAAACAAGAAGCCGTCGCAGCCGGCTGTCTTTGTTCCTGTTGACAGATTACCAGAAATACAGGTGTGTGTGCTTGCTGTATGTGTGTCTGAGAGTGTAGGACGTCTTGAAACTACAGGTTTTCCATTCAGATAGAGGTGGGGTTATTTTTTTTTTTTTGTGAGCTTGCTTTAAGTGTATTTAAATCTGCTGCTGTAGGAGGCTCGTCTGAAGCTGCCCGTGCTGGCAGAGGAGCAGGTCATCATGGAGGCAGTGAGAGAAAATCCCTTTGTCGTCATCTGTGGAGAGACAGGAAGTGGAAAGACCACTCAAGTGCCTCAGTTTCTGTATGAAGCCGGCTATGCCAGGTCGGTTACCCTCTTTATGGTGCTGTCCTTGAATGTTTCACTGGATATTTACCTAGAAAACTGTGATATCATGTGGTTACCGTCCTCTTCTTCATTCTGGTTTTTCCCGCAGTGGTAGTGGAATAATAGGTATCACAGAGCCAAGAAGAGTAGCGGCTGTCAGCATGTCCCATAGAGTGGCCAAAGAGATGAACCTGTCCACACGGTAACAAAAATTCGCTCTCTCTAGATATTAAATATATTTATAATTAAATAAAATTCAGAGACTTGGAGAGTATACAGACTATTTTGTTTTTGAAACCTCTTTGTGACGAGCTTGGAATGGACATTTGCTGATTAAAAACGTTTTGGGAATTTAATGGTACACGTTTGTGCGTCTGCATTTAGGGTGGTGTCATATCAGATTCGATATGAAGGGAACGTGACCGGCGATACCAAGATCAAGTTCATGACAGATGGTGTTCTGCTGAAGGAGATTCAGAAGGTATCATCTTTAATAAAATATAGTAAACATGTCAGACATTGGCCTACTGGTATTTCTGAAACTAAGTGGTGGAGAAACATCCAGGTGACTCCTGCTTCCCTTCATGACTACTGAGAGACAGACAGACAGCAACAGAGTCAGAGGGACAGACCGAGAGAGTGTTGAATGTGTAATAATGTTTATGTTTAGTCTGTATGTAAGAAGACTCAGCTTTTTCAACTGTGATTTTCAGAAAAAAACATTGCCTTCTATTACAGTAAAATACAGTAAATTTGCATTCACATTTTCAATTCACACGGTGGTCTTAAACAAAACTAACTTTCTTTTTGATGAAACAAAAGAAAAAAAATGTTTTCAGGGTTTCTACGAGTGCTCATGTAGTGGTGAGATACCATATTTATATTTCACACCGAGTTTGTTTTAATCTTTTACCCAACCGGTCAAGGCAGATGACCACCCACCCAGAGCCTGGTTCTGCTCGAGGTTTCTGCCTGTTAAAAGGGAGTTTTTCCTTGCTGCTGTCGCTTGTGCTTGCTCTTGGTGGGAATTGTTGGGTCTCTGTACACATAAGGAGTCTAGACCTGCTCTTTATGACAAAGTGCCCTGAGATAACGTTGTTATGATATGGCGCTATATAAATAAAACTGAATTGAATTGAATCTTTTGAAGGATGACGTGAGAGCTCAAAGAATCTCACATGAGGATGGTGAGATGCAGTATTTTAAATCTGAAATGTAACTAAATTCAAAAATCTCTATTTTAATGAGCAGTCATCAGGTTGAAGTTTTTTTTCCAATATAATATGAGCAATAGGAAAGTTGAAAACTAGCTGAAAGCATTTTTCTTTGACACCAATACTGACTTGGTTGGTTACGTTCTCTCTGCTGTGTCTCATAGGATTTCCTGCTCCAGAGATACAGTGTGATAATCATAGACGAGGCCCATGAGAGGAGCGTGTACACAGACATCCTCATCGGACTGTTGTCTCGTATCGTCCCGCTCAGAAACAAGGTAAGAGACTCTGCTGTGTGGTGTGAAAAGTCGCACCCTGAATTACAACAATGACAGCATGCATGACATTGTTAATTGTTTTATTAATTTGAATCCCTTGTCCATTTCGTCACCCTGCTCCCACTCTTCACGCCTCTGCAGAAAGGTATGCCCATGAAGTTGCTTGTCATGTCAGCTACTCTGCGAGTGGAGGACTTCACGGACAACACCAAGCTGTTTAAGACGCCTCCGCCCGTCATCAAGGTGGACGCTCGCCAGTTCCCGGTCACTATACATTTCAACAAACGCACCCCGCTGGATGATTACACTGGAGAAGTCTTCCACAAAATCTGCAAGATCCACCGGATGCTGCCTCCAGGTACACATACACACGACACATTTCTCAGATGTTGTACTCTTTAGTATTAAGATTTGTTTACTACAAAAATAAATGTAAGTATAGGGGTGAAAAAGATCATCATCAATCTGTCTGTTTCTCCATTCTTATATGTTATATGATCAAAATACTTTTTTGTTTTATTCTGAGCTTAGCTGGCCTCCTTCTTAACTGATACCAGTTTTTCCTCATCTAGTTATGAGTTAGATAACTAAAGTCTTAACATACACAAGTTTAACATCTGAATAAACAATTTCCCATTAATAACAGACAGAATTATCACCATCATTTAATTAACAGTTCAATACAATAATAAAGGTATAATAACACACTTGGACTCTCATTTATTTGAGGGGATGCAGGACAAACAGTAAAATATTTTTAAATTGATCAGATTAAAGAAAGAAAGGAGAATCTTGTAGCTCACTGCACTGATAGCTGTGTTTGTTAAGATATTGTGGTGGGATGCATGAGTAATTGCAAATTGCAAACTACACTGAGTGATTTGCAATAAGCAAGAAACTGCAGTTGGTGGAGTTTAACCTTCACACACACTCACCACCACCCTGGTGCCATGTCTCTGTCATTCAGGTGGTATCCTGGTGTTTCTGACCGGTCAGGCAGAGGTTCACAGTCTGTGCAGAAGACTGAGAAAAGCTTTCCCCTTCAGGAGGGGTAACACAACCGCTGGTGAGTGTAACACACGCCTGTTTGTCCCCTCACACTCTGACATATCTTTGAGTAGAGAGTATGTTTTTGTATATTTACATGTTTTTGTGTTCAGGTGAAGACGAGGAAGCAGACACCTCAGAGGCGATGAGGAAGTTTAAGAAGGCGAAACAGAAGAAGACTGTCGTAAGTCTGCTTTCAGTAAAATGCCCTTATAAGCCTCTGTAACTTGAAAGACACATTTTTGTCTGCGTGTTTTTGGAATGTGATTAAAGCCACCTCCGATTTTTCTTGTGTACATATTTTAAGAGAGTTTTCTGTGTCTCCAGTTTCTGCCCCGCATCGACCTGGATAACTACTCTGCCCTCCCGGTGGATGAAGGGGACGAGGACAGAGAGGCGGGGATCGGAGACGAGGAGGATGAAGGATCTGACCTGGAGATCGGAGACGATCCCGCTGATGCAGGCAAGCTACTCCTAATGAATAATTTTCCACATCCAGTCGGATTTATTTCAGATGAGTGCTCTTACTAATTCTGCTCTGTGTTTTGTCTCTGTAGAGGAAAAGGCTGACCCCTCCATTCCCCTCTATGTCCTCCCTCTGTACTCTCTGTTGGCTCCAGAGCAGCAGGCCAAGGTGAGATTAATATCAATATGTTCTCACTCACTGATAAAAAATGTTGATCCATGAGAAGATGTAGGGTTGTTTTTGCAATGAATACTTTTAAAGATTCACATTGTGACAGATGCACAGGTATATTCCCTGTACAGGTTCACATATTTTATAGAATTAAACATTTGAACTTGTGTTACAAATTTCCTAGCAATTGTAGCTGCAGCCATCATGGACATTCACTGGACTGCTAACTTTGTGTAAATAATGGCTAAATATATAGCAGCTGGGCTACAAAAAGGTGGCCATAGTGTAAATGTGGGTTCATTTTATTACATAGTAGATTGCAGATTCATGCTGTTCCCCTGCTTGGTTCTAGTTTGTATCCCAAAGCACCTTGGCTTGTAGATTAAGAGGACACAGCTCAGGTTTTTGGCTCTGTTTGTAACAACATAGTCCGTAACCCAAATTCATAATGAAACAGCATTTAAAGACTGTGATGCTTCTTATCAAAATATGATGTTGGAACAGGATATGAACTAGCGTAATAAAACTTTAAATGACAAAAGGCAATTTTATTTGATGTTAGGGTCTGATGGGGGAATTTTGTGAATTTATTGGCACTGACTGTCAATAAGGTGTGATGTTATACTGTTGTGGTGTGAAAGAATGACAAATGAGGTGTAACATTTTGATTTTATCATGTAACCACCACTGCCAGCTACTAGTCTATTCTGTGCAGATTGCAGGTTTAAACACACTTTTAGCTGTTTTCAGACCTTGTTGTCCAATAGCAGAGGAGTCCGTATGATCCACTGCAATGCAGTAGATTACCTTTTCCTATGATATCTTGTATGTGTGAGTCTGTAGGTGTTCAGGCCTCCTCCACCTGGTACTCGTCTGTGCGTGGTAGCCACCAACGTGGCAGAGACCTCTCTGACTATCCCTGGCATCAAGTACGTGGTTGACTGCGGCAGAGTTAAGAAGCGTTTCTACGACCGAGTGACCGGAGTGTCTTCCTTCAAGGTCACATGGACCTCACAGGCCTCAGCCAATCAGAGGGCAGGTAGAGCGGGCCGAACAGAGCCAGGACACTGCTACAGGTCAGGACTTTAAAACTGTGTGACAATGTAATTACATGTTTTTTTTTTCTTTACTTGAGGAGGATATTCACAAATGTTTGTCTCTGTTTCTGTGACGTTTCTGCAGGTTGTACTCGTCTGCAGTATTTGGAGACTTCAGTTTGTTCTCGGAGGCGGAGATCACCCGCAGGCCTGTGGAAGACCTGGTTTTACAGATGAAGGACCTCAACATAGATAAGGTCAGTAAAAACTGATTGACTCAAACTTACCAGCAGACATCTGAGTGAAATGCTGCTGTATAAAGTGAAAAAAATAGTCTTCTCATAAAAACTGCTTCATATTTTCTTTATGTTTTCTGCAGGTGGTCAACTTTCCCTTTCCTACGTCTCCCTCTGCCGAGGCTCTTGTTGCAGCAGAGCAGTTATTAGTCTCGTTGGGAGCTCTGCAAGAGCCACCTCACACCGGAAGGTAACTAACTGTCTGCCGATGCGTTTCCCTGTCTTTACCTAGTTTGGGTAGTGTTGACAGATATTTGTTTCTGTTTACACTCTGGTTCTTACAGGGAAGCCTTAAAAATGAAAGTCATGTCAATGAAGCAAGGGCTTATTTTAATATGAAATTATTTGTGAGAATATTCAGTTAATCAATAGCAGGAGCTTGTAGATCTCACTAAGATTTTTGCCATTTTATGTGGACATTTGAGAGTATAACAAAGCCTTTTATATATTTGACTATGTTTTAGTTTACCCAGTGTGTTGTCCACACTTGTAAACTGTTTATTTATTTTTTCTTATAAGTGTGAAAGAGATGGAGCGAGCAAGGCTGAGCTGTCCCATCACCCCCCTGGGCAGAGCAATGGCTTCTTTCCCTGTGGCACCACGTTATTCTAAAATGTTAGCTCTCGGTAAACAGCAGGATTGCCTGCCCTACGTCATTGCTGTGGTAGCAGCCATGACAGTCCGGGAGCTCTTTGAAGACCTTGACAGGTGAGGAGACATGTTTTCTCTAATGATTTCTAATGATATCAAGGCCTTGCTTATAGAAATTGATGCTTCAGAAGGGGCATAGATTAACCAACTCAAATATGAGATGAACTTAAAAATGACTAACATGAAGACATGTAACGCCTTTAAATCTCAGTGATCTTCTCATGCAGCTTACTTTGTTTTCTTTTTATACTTGTAACACATTTTCGTTTCTCCTCAGACCTGCAGGTAGTGAAGATGAGAGCTCCAAGCTCAACCAGCGTCGAGCTCGGCTGACCCAAATGAGGCGGTTGTGGGCTGGGCAAGGAGCGCCACTACAGCTGGGGGACCTCATGGTCATGCTGGGTAAGCTTGCTTTTTGTTCAGGTTACGATACTGGACAGTATTGTACCATAGACTGTAGCAGAGTCTCTTAGGTCATATCTTGACCTTTAAAGGTCCCATGACATGGCTTCAAAAACATAATTTTCTTCCAGGTTTCAGCATGAAGCAGGATTTCAGGGTGAGACTTAACATCAGGAGACACTTGATTTAACTATGGTGCCCCAAAAGTCTACAATCACTTTTTTTTTTTTTGGACAGAACTTTTACATTCACCCCTGACTGCGAGATGCATTAGTAAAAAATGTTTAGAGTTACAGCTAGAGTAAAGTGTGGAATTTTAGTGAGAGAGAAAAATGCAAAAAATATACAAAAAACTGTTTTTACTGTACAGAATGTTTTAAATGAAGTACAGTGATTATTATATATATTGTGATACTATATTTCTGACTACAGGTGCTGTTGGTGCTTGTGAATTTGCTGGTTGTACTCCTAAGTTTTGCGAGGAGAACGGCCTGAGGTATAAAGCCATGGTGGAGATCAGGAGGCTCAGAGGACAACTTACCAACGCAGGTACCCACACACACACACACACAAACACACACACACACAGAAAACCTAACATTATAATGTGCCGTAGAAACAAAACGGAAGATCATTTGTGTTCTCTCATCACAGTGAACGCAGTGTGTCCAGAGGTGGGAGTATTTATGAATCCCAAGATGACTCCGCCGACAGAGCACCAGGTGGTTTGCTTGCGACAGATTGTTCTGGCTGGACTGGGAGACCATCTTGCAAGGCGTATACAGGCAGAAGAAATACTGGACCCAAAATGGAAGAATGGATATAAGGCAAGTTGCTCTGAGGACTGTAATTGTGATTTAGGGGACTCTATTATCCTTCACCTTCTCACCTTCCCACCTACCTGTTTTTGGTTGTTGTTCATAGACGCCTCTTATGGATGACCCGGTGTTCATTCATCCTACCTCTGCGCTGTTCAAAACGCTGCCAGAGTTTGTCGTCTACCAGGAGATCATGGAGACCACCAAGATGTACATGAGAGGTAAATGAGCCAGATGTGGTATATGGTAGTCACAGTGCCCTCTTAGTGCTGATTTAGAGAGCTGTGAAATAACAAGGGCTCGTTTATTCTTTTCATAGTTTTCAGATGTGCAGTGGCAAGTTAAGGTTGAATGGAGAAGCTAAGGTGTGGCACAGATTCAAGCAAGGCTGGCATTCAGTATGGCTTCCCCTTTCAAGCCCTCACTCACCCACACATTGACTGGAAAAAGCAGCAGCAGCACAGTGTCAGACTCTGTTTTAGACAAATAAAATCTCTGGTGTGATGTTTTCTTTGTTTCACATGGCTAAGAAAGGACAGTTTTGAATTCCATCAGCCAATCATAACTAAGACTTTTTGCAGATGTGTGACTATCGAGTGACTGCCTGTGTGGATATTGTTTTTACTCATTTTTTATTTTGTGTGTTTCCTGAAAATCCTGTCAACAATACAAATTTCTATACTACCAAATTTCAGGACAACAAAGTTTGTCTTTGCAATGTTTGTTTGCTGCGGTTATTGAAGCTAGATTTGCAGGCTGACGGTTTCATGTGTTGAAATGTCTTCTTTCCTGTCTCTGTCAGGTGTGTCAGCAGTAGAAGCACAGTGGGTCCCGCAGTTTCTGCCTCAGTATTGTCATTTCGGCTCCCCTCTGGATTCTCCATCACCGTGGTTCTGTTCGTCCACCGGCACCATCAAATGTCACCGTTCAAGCACCTTCTGTAAGTTTTCTACAGCTGAGCACCACGGATGTGTTTGTGCTGAAAGGTGTCTCTGGCTACATGTGTGTAATTGCTGTGTCTCTCCTGCAGTCCGTGTAGCTTGGCAGCTGCCAGCAGTGGAGATGGAATATCCAGACGGCCTGGAGCGTTACAAGCTGTTTGCCAAGTTTCTGCTTGAGGGACAGGTACTGCAGCAAAACCTGACAGATCCCCATCTCTGTTCAGTCTCAAGTTTTAATTTTGATCATCATCATCATCATCATCATTTGATCATTATGTCCTTAACAGTCCTGACCGCTGCTCGCAGTCAAAATAAACCTGGTATTCTTAAGTCTTGCTAGCCTTAATACCTCCTCCCTTTTATTGTTTATTTGGATCCCCAGCAGTTGTTACCTTGGCAAAAACTCCATACAGTAAATACTCCATACGGTAAATAAAACATTTACAATGTCACCGCTGCACCCAACCCAATAAAATTACATCAAAACCAAACATATGACGTACAAACGTACTTGTTTTGCGAGGGTGACCATCATAAATAAAATCAATCCGAAAAGTTATTCAAAAAGTTTGAATTAAGTTTAAATTCTTAAATATATTAAAAAATAATATATTAAGTTTTTGTCTGAATAAACTTTATATACTGACGTGTTGTTCCATCTGCACTGTTCTCTGTGACAGACCACAAAAATGCACTAAAGGTAAATATAAATAGGAAACAGAACATAAAAACCTCATATCTGAATCTGAAATTCAAACCTGGCAGCGACTCTACAAAGGCTGTAAAAATGTTGCTTGACAGCAAACCTGACAGGAACACTTAGTAATGTTTGTTTTGTCTGGTTTGCAGGTTTGTCCTAAACTAAATAAACACAGCGGCCACCTTCTCTCAAACCCCTCCATCATGCTGAAAACATGGGCAAAGTAAGTTTGTGCTCTTACTCAGACACACACACACACTGCTCTGCTCTTCTTGAGGCTTTTCTCCATTTTTGTCAATCAACAAATTGACTTGTTTCAAGGAAGGACTTTTCCTCTTACTGTTGTGTCTTTGCTGCCTTAGGCTGCAGCCCAGGACAGAGGCTTTGCTGGGAGTGCTGGTGTCAAAGAGGGTTGACTGCAGAGATGCCCTCCTCTCTGTCTGGAAAAATGAAGATAAATGTGAGGATTTAATGTGCTTGGCATGTTGTTGCCTGAGTCTGATTTGTTTAGCCTTCTTGTCATTTATATATTTTCTCCTCCTACAGTTCTGTTGTCTGCATACTGCCAGTGGTTACCTGAAGCCATGCATCAAGAAGTAGCCAAAGGTTGGCCTCCGATATGAAGGCTTACATCTGAAAAGAAGGCAGAAAATGATATTACATCTGTAGAACTCCCTTCTTCACCATCAGAGAGCTTCTTCACACGTGATAATTTTTAAAAATATATTCTCTCAAAGTGCAACTACAATACCACAACACTGCCTTTTCTCAATTTTGTATTTTATATACTATCTATGACTTGTACAGTTTTTTTTTCTCCCAGACAGAAAATATTTCAACTAGAGCTCTATAATGATTTTTAACTTGTTGTCAGTTGTGTATGTCTGATTTGGTCTTCATAAGACTTATTAAAACTGTGTAGCTCTGAATAAAGCCGGTGTGTGTGATTTATTCATGCTGTTTGTAAACTGGCTGATAAATATTAAAGGGCAGCTTCACTTATTTTACACATCAATGTCAGTTTACTAGTCATTAATCACCCTGTGAACACAGGTTTGAGAAATAACCTTGATGATATCATCAGGAAGATGGTATTGGTTGAGACTGATTTTTTTGACACTCACCACAAAAGTGTCTCTTGTGAGTCCTCCAACTTTCTGGAAGTGCAACTGTTGGAGTATTTACAATAATATAATATAAAATTATAATCTTTAATATTCTTATGGGGAGCTAAAGGGGAATTCGTTTTAATCTAAAATGTAGGATCTTCCATGAATTTGCAGGGTAAATTGAACGTTATTATTTCAATGGGCTGCTGTGATTGGCTTCTGTCGTGTCGTCATTTCCTACTATCAGCGCGTACACTTCCGGAAGAAACGGATGACAACAGTGGAAATCTACAGCTCATATGCACTTTTTTAAATAAGAAAACAGAAACAGACATTTCGATTTGAGTCGTTTGACGACCAAAAACCTAAACTGTCGACATGGTGAGCAACACTCTTATTTTGTCCAACGTTGACGATACATTTATATCAAAACAAATCGTTCTTGGAGCAGTTTAGCTAACGTTAGCAAGCGGCAAACAACAACACGACAGCAGCAGGAAGATGCCCTGTCATGATGGAATTAAAGTCCTGCGTGGATTTTCCTAACTCGCGTAAAAATATCGAATCTATGTGTGTTTTGTTAATAAGAGTTTGTTTGTTCCACAGTTTTCCTTCCACGTATTCGACCACCCGATGTCCCGGGGTTTTCCGAACCGGTTCTCGACTCAGTACCGCTGCTACTCGGTGTCCATGCTGGCAGGTCCCAATGACCGCTCCGACGTGGAGAAAGGAGGCAAAAGTAAGCGTTATTGTCATAAAAGTTGCCCGTATACTTCCACACACAGCCAGTTAAACGTTTGAGAACAACTATTTTTGGCATCTTTGGTGAAACTTTGTTTTGATTGGATATACTAATCTATACCCTATACCCACCTAGAAGGCTGTTTTGTACATGGAAGTATTTACTGTTTCTTTCTTTCAAAGGTCTGCAAGGAAATTTAAAAAAGTGCAAATTGATTATAAATTCACTGGAAACATGAACCACCTTATCAGTGAATCATCCCTGCTTTCTAGTGATGATTGCTGTTGGTCAGTTTCTAATGTTGACTCATGTTTAACTTTGACATTGTAGACAATGTCTGGTGCAGCCAATCTTTTGTTAGGCCAGCTATAGACCCTTATGAACAGGGTCAGGACAAAGCTTTGTCAGTTAAAACTCTTTCCCACTTCTAGATGCCTTTTGATAAAAATGCCACAGTTTCCCAGAATAATAGTGGTTTGGCATTTTTTGTCGTATGGTGATATTTCCCTTACATTGTGACTATTAAAAAATATTGCATCATAGACCCAGTTTTTGTAAGGACCAAGCTGGTAAACTCACAGGTTCTAATTAGCTAGTGCTTTAATAAAGACAGATGCACAGTAAAGGCCTACCAGTTAAGGCTATAAATAATAAACCTCCCACAGAGTCAAACTGTCCCTCAGTTTAGCGTTAGATGTACGAGTATGTTGTCTGCTACAGGCGTCTAATTGGAGTGATCAAGTTCTCGTTGTCTTTCTAAGTGAATCTAGTTCATTTATAATAAAGTGATTGAATTCACTCATACCTGTACCTTTATGTGTTAAAAAAATGTTTTAACTGGCAGGGAAGGTGTTTACGTGTTGTTAATGTCTCAACTTATTCACTTTTTTCCCTTTTCAGTAATAATGCCACCTTCAGCCCTCGACCAGCTCAGTAAGTCCAAGTTAAATCAAGCACCTCTTCATTATAAAAGTCCTGTATGAACCATCCATTTTCTCCTCCTTTTCCTTGTGCAGGCAGGCTTAATATCACTTATCCAATGCTGTTCAAGCTGACTAACAAGAACTCAGACAGAATGACACACTGTGGGGTTCTGGAGTTTGTGGCAGATGAGGGAATCTGCTACCTGCCACACTGGGTGAGAAATGTCACAGAGATTAAACTGTCTGCTGTCACCAGTGGTGACTAAAGTATTCTTCTTAAGTAGAAGAAAGATAATTGTACTGTATTGATATTTTATGCAAATAGAAGTTAAAGTACCAGTTTAAAAATCTTTAAGTAAAAGCAAAATGTAGTTAAAAAACTTGGGATAGTAACTGAGTTTATAGAATTTTAGAAAATGATGGATGTGATCTTGGATGTGACTCTGAGAACAGAGATGAAATCTAACTGCATGTTTCTTATTGTGTCTGAAAGGTTCTCTGCTGATTAAATGTTTTTAAAGCCACTTTGATTGTATCAGTCAAGGCAGTACTGATATTTGCTTTATTTTGTTTGCTGTAGATGATGCAGAATCTCCTGCTGGAGGAAGGTGGTCTGGTCCAAGTGGAAAGTGTTAACCTTATGGTGGCCACTTACTCAAAGTTCCAGCCGCAGAGCCCCGACTTCCTGGACATCACAAACCCCAAGGCAGTGTAAGAAATATCAGTTAGGATCTCTTAATTTATCGTTTTAAACATTTTGTGTTTAACTAGTGAATAACTAAGTTGTCACTTTATTACAGACTGGAGAACGCATTGAGAAACTTTGCCTGCTTGACAACTGGTGATGTCATAGCCATCAACTACAATGAAAAGGTAAATCAATTTATTCAAATTAGTGTTGTACTAATATGTGAACATGTTTTGATTTCTTTTTACTGAATACCACCACTAATGGAATCTGTGTGTGTGTGTGTTTCAGATATATGAGCTGCGAGTAATGGAGACCAAACCAGATAAAGCAGTATCCATCATCGAGTGCGATATGAATGTAAGACCCTCTATATTATCACAGACAACAGTGAACTATTCTGCTGTGTTCTCCACTTTAAATGTGTTGGGACTCTGGTTCTCAGGTGGACTTTGATGCTCCTTTGGGGTACAAAGAGCCTGAACGACGACCTCAGCACCAGGAAGAACCAACGGTAAGGACCAAACCCTAAAGGCACTTGTAAATTTTGTGTTCTGAACACTTTAATGAAACAAATGTCTTCACAGGAGGAAGAAGCAGATCCCAGCAGTTACGCTGACATGGACACAGGATTCAGAGTGAGTAAATGTTGCTGTGGGTTAGAGACAAATAAATGCCCTTATGACTTCTGATAACTGTACGTAACTTCAAACCTGTTTCTGATCCTCAGGCTTTCACCGGCTCTGGCAATCGTTTGGATGGTAAAACAAAAGGGATTGAGCCCAGCCCTGCCCCTCTTTGCCCAAGTGACATCAAAAGGTGAAAAGATGTTGAGTATTTTATACATGTAGACATGAAGTGTAGCACAGTGGTTTAACTATTTATTTAACAGGATGACTCTGCAACATTATAAGGCCCCTCCTCTAAGATTTTATTCTGGGGCATTATGCCTACAATTTATTTATTTATTAGACAACAGACGGTAGAGAGATGACAGGAAATGAGGGGAGAGAGAGAGATGGGGAATGACACGCAACCAAGGTCCATGGCCGGACTCGGGACATTGCCATTCATGGTCAGCACCTTAAGCTCTAAGTGCCACCAGGCACCCCACACTATGTTTTTTTTGGCCCTTTGGCTATCTTAGACAAGATAGAAACTCTCAGATAGGAATAAATCGTCCATAGGTTGGTTGTAGGTAGGTTGGTGAGCTGAATGTGGACTTCAATGTGATGGGGTGAGAGCAGATTGTCAGCTGATGCATAGTGTTGTAGACAAACTTCTGGCAGTGTGAGCAATTCTGTATCATGTACTTGCAATTTTGCTGATGCTACAGACTGGTGTAGAAACTATTGCTATGGTGCCCTGTGAGTGACCACTGTGGTACAGTAGGGCATGACAGGAAATGACAAAAGGCTATGATGTTTGTGAGGTCCTTGAAAAACATGTGGAAATACTGAGTCTAATGCCTGTTGGAGAGTTGCCAAACCTATGCCTGTTGCTGCCAAACCATAGAAGGGTGTGCTTGTGTCCACACCCTACTAATTGTCCATCTTTGGGTTTCTCCAGGCATTAAACTCTCTGCTGCTTGTTGCTCACTTGTGTCCCCATGTCATCTTGTTTTTGTGTCACATGACATGGTCACCTTTTGCTTTTTAGCAGATGTAATTCACACTTTGGCCATTCAACCAATTGCAAAATGTAACACTAGACTCACCTCGGCTTTCAGCGCCTGACAGCTAGGACGTGTAAAAATTGTATCTTTTTGCACAGTGTGACATATTAATTCACAACATGGTTAGAGGTCCACACAGTGTGGAGACCTTTAGTGGTACCTGTTTCCTGCAATCTTTTTTTTTTTTTTACCACACATCACTGAACATTGAACCAGTGAGTGTTTAGTGTGAGTGTTTAGTCTTGAGTGTAAATTCCTAATCTTAAACTCTAATCTTTTATCACACAGAGGCATTCCCAACTATGAATTCAAAGTTGGCAAGATCACCTTCATCAGGAACTCGAGGCCTCAGCCCAGGAAATTTGTAGACGATGTAAGAAATGTTTTTATCATACATTTGTAAATATTTAAGTAGGCTGTATTTGCAGTTTCTCACATTCTTTTCCAGTACAAACTTTTTCACTTGAACCAAACAATTTTATTGTGTGATTCATTCTTTTTATTTGCATTGACTTCTCTAAATACATTTTCTCATGTAGCACTCATGCTGTAATTGTTTACAGTTGTTTGTTTCAACTTTTAAATCTGTTTTAATCCTCTCAGGATGATGCCTTGAACAGATTCATCGCCTTCTCTGGAGAGGGACAGTCACTACGCAAGAAGGGCAGAAAGCCTTGAAGGATATCAAGTGGAGAGACTGCGCACAGACTCACCATATCTATTGTCACCTTCAATGGCAAAGTAAAAAAAAAAAAAAAAAAATGGCCTTCAGATAAATTGGGGTTTTGTCTCTCTCTTTGAAATGGGAGTTTTGCTGTTGAGTTGGGATTATATATAATTAAAACTCTGACAGTAATATTTTGCTCAACAGAAGCCCCGGGTGAGTGATTTGAGCCAGGCATAATACATTTTATTACCACACCACCAACACAAAGAAAAACTTTGTATTGTACTAAGTATTGTTGTAATATCAGATTTGAATTACCTTTGATTTAGAGCATTTTTCCACCTTTTTCCTTAGTTGCATATTTCCAATTCAATTTAAATATACTATTATCCAGAGTCCCATTCTTATAAAATGGGAGCAATAATAATTCCAAACTTTTGTTTTTAAGAATTACATTTTATGTTTGAGCCTTTTTTCCTGAGTTATTGGAATAATTTGGAAGTGCTTTTTTTCCTGTTTAATTTATAGACAAATAAAGGACTGTGTTTTGAAATTAATTATAGCTAGTAGTTCTTTTTGGGGCGTCTAACCATGTACATGTACTACCAAATGAGACTGGAATATAATAGGATGTTTCTGTAGCCATGTTGATGCAAGTTGGACATGTTTATTTAAGAATAAGCGGAAAACCAAGAAGAAATGTAAGTGCTGTAAAATTGTGTGGTAGCGCTTTTATTGTGAAATGAAATCAAACCGGAAGTGTTCCTGTTCGGTTCAAGCTAACGGCAGCTAGCAATGGACCGCTCTACAGAAACATCGTGGAGGGTAATTTATCAAAACAATTATAGTGTGAATTACATTATTGGTAAACTGTCCTGATTTACTTTCATTTGCGTTGTTCTTGATAGTCTTGATAAAGAGTGAAGAGTGTCAAATCTGAACCAAATAGTTAGCAAGGTGATTAGCTATCGTTGCTAAATTGCCGAAGTAACCTTAGCTAGCAATTAGCAATGTCAGATAGAGCAGGAGAAACCTAGGAAACCCTCAACTTATTTATCTGATTCATGATTTGCTTTGAAATCTAGATAGCTAGCGTAGTTAAATGTTAAAACTACATGTAAAAATAGATAATTGTAACGGTAGATTAGCCACTGAGCAGACAGGTTCCTTGAAACCTTAGCGAGGTGCTGTCAGCAACTATTTGTTTTCTTTTTCTCCTCCATTTAAAGTGAGTAAACACTATCGCATTAAAAGACAATGTTAAACACTATTACTTACAATGTTTTAGAAGGCGTCTTGTTAGTGGACGATTCAATAATTCTGATATATATGTAACTTCAACCCAAAGTTTTAAATAATTAAGACATAAAATAAATAATCATATATATAATGGACAAAATAAATGCTATACATTGTGAAATAATTCACAACATTTTAAGATTCAGCTCACTGGTATGAAATAATTTAATCCTACTTATTTTCACAATAACAGAGTTTATTGCAGAGCATTTTTATTTAATGCCAGGAGTTTTTGTTTTTTCAAAACTTTTTCATTTTTTTTCCAATTATAGTTTTATTTAATGTATATTTTTTTTAATCAATTCTTAGTCAATCAAGACAAACAGTCTTGAATGAGGATGAAATTTCTACCTTACTGAAGCAAAAAACCATATGCAGCCGCACTCCCCAGGTTGATCCTTTATATGCTCTTACATTGCTGTCATCCTGTGGCTCTTGCAGCATGTTAGGTGTAACCAGAGTGGAAGGGACACAAGTAGGGCTGCAAAATATAATTGCACAAGTTGGCTTGGTGATGATTCCTGCCTTTGTCTGTTCGCACAGTCACCCCGGGCCTGTCATGACTATTGGAGTGAATTCAGACATTGCAAAAGCTTGTGGAATCGCTTTCACCACTATTACACTTACGGCACCTCTCCATCCTGCCAGCAGTGGAAAGAGGACTACTTTAACTGCACAGATTGGGAGAAACACAGAGGAGCCGAGGCCAAGGTACAGCTGCAGGAAGCCACACTGTTTATAGACCTAAAGTTGTGATTTTTCTGACGCTATCCAGGGTGTCTGAATGTCCTAAAGAATACATGTAAACACTTGGAAAGAAAAGATGTGTTGAAAATGAAATCAGCCATTTTATACATTATCTTGTCTGCATTGCAGGAAGCCTTGCAGAAGAGTGAGAGGAACAGAGTGGCAGAGCAGAAAAAGTTCACCCCAGTGTGGGAACTGAGGCAAGACCCTCCCAGAGACTGGCACATGCCCCTGAACCAGGAAAAGCCTCAGGACTCCTGAACTGTCACTGTTAACCTGCTGTCTCTGTTCCCTGGCGGCCAAAGCAAAGTGAAATGAAGATTCGAGATTCTCGTCACTTAATGGAATCGTTCAGTCACATGCTGCAGAGACTGGTCATCACTCATTCCCATGTCAAGTTGTATTCAGTGGTGGCAGCATCTAGTGGTCAATGATGAGGATGACAGTGTCTATTCAACCAGTGATTTACAATATGATCTCTGCAAAGGCAGTGTTGTTTTTTGCAGATCATAACTGATTAATTCTCCAAAGCTTGTGTAACCTGAAGCACAAAGGCGGACTGCACTGACTTACTGTACATGAGTTTTAATATTTTTGCCTTGTTTTGTCTGCATTTAGTGCAAGGAAAGGGCAATATTGGATCAAATTAAGTTAAATTAATAATTCTATTTAAGTAATGAAGGATCTGCTGTGTGTTGTTTTAATATGGGTTCAATTAAAAGATGATGCTGCACTAGAATGTACTCACACTTTGTACACAGCTTTTGTTGGCATCAAACAGGAGAGTTGGCCCTAGTAAGACTGTCAACATTTCTCAATAACACCATATGATTTGTCTTCAACCTTGGTACTTGTTTTTGATGTTGTAAATTCTGTTCTGAGATGAATATATTGATGCATTAATATGACAGAATTCAGCTTTACAGCTTCAACCCATGCAGAGTTGTACATTAGCAGTTTTCTGCTTTATGTAATTGATTATGTCTTAACCCTTAAATAACAAATGTTTAAAATTATTCAGAAAAAAATTGGATCAATAAAAAAAAGTACATTTTTATTTTCCATTTTCTCCCATTGTTTTATGCAGATGTATATATGGGGGGGTGGGGAAACAATTCAATGCATAATTTCCATGAATGTTGTTGCATTTGACCAAGTGACTGTACAAATCTAAGAAAAAAACGTGCAAAGTGTCCTTCACACCTGCACATGCAGGCTGTTCAAAGGCTGCATCTTGGCTTATTGAATCATGTACAAACAAGGACACTAAATACTACACACTAAATGACAATACACACAGGCTGCACCCACAGCCATTCCCCCTGTCCATCACTGTGTGTAAACTTTAGTGATGTCACTGTATTTCCCATCAGGAGCGTCATATGTGGTCTTTGGCGGTGTGTAGGTAGGACCTTCATGAGAGAAGGGAAACAGAAGGGGGTCTGGCTTCAGCGCTGCCTCGTACAGCTCCTTAGACTCTAACTTCAGCTCGTTCAGCGCCTCCCTCTGTGCTTCTAGAGCAAGTTCAACAGCCTTCACTTCAGCCATGTGCTGCTCCTGCAAGAACAAAGACATATGAGCACACTAGATAGCCCACTAACTGCATGATGGAGAGCAGAAGGTCAGATGTAACATTTTCTATAAAAGCTTAAGTGATGGAGGTGTGATAGATAAGTGGTGACCTGTTTGTATCGACACCACTCCTTCAGCAGCAGGGCTTGACCCTCACTTTCTTCAAATGACAGCCTTGGTACAGAGCGGCCCCTTTGTAAGAGAATAGTCAGAGTCAGTGAGCACCACAATTGCAAGGAAAGAAGAAAAGGTACAGTAAGTCAAAGAAAGACATGTCCATAAAATATATTAAAATGTGTTATTTTAATGTTGAGTAAGTATTAGCCAGTCTTCTGATGTGGCCTGGGCCTTAATGCTAAAAGGCTTTTTTAATTTACAGTTTGAAACAGCCAATAGAGACCTTGCTGCCATCTTGTTCAACAAGAGTTGTGGTATAGTTTATGTCAAATCCATCCCTAAACCCCTATCCTAGAAGTGATCGATACAACTTTAAAACTTGACTGAAAAACTGTTCAGATGAAGTGATTTTGGCTATCTTTAGACTGAGAACCACCTAAGAAACTGATTTTTACACATCAGATTAGAAACCAACTCATGACTGTTTTGAAATCTAATGCAAACTGAATCTCTGGAGAACAGATCTGGATTCAGTCTGGTCGCTGAGTTTGGATTTCCAGTTGTCCAGTGGTTATGTAACACAACATTGACCACAGATCCAGTGGGCAGAAACGGCAAAAAACTTTAACCTCCTTGGATTAATTCAACTGCTCCTCCTGCTGCTAATTGTATCGGGTGCAACAGGAGTTTGACACTGCTTCCCGACAGTGCTACAGCTGAGGAGTGAGAACATATTTCTCTTTTCCTTCATCTCACTTACAGCTGGCAGTTTCGGTCTAAATTGAACAAAGTATCAAGACACAAAAGGCTGTGGCTGCCATTATCCTATATTTTTCTTATTGTCAAAATGACCAAAACCAACAGCAATGTTGTTTATTGATGCATTTTTAATATGTTTAAATCGATTTAATAGTTCTGATAAGCTATATCAGGCTTTGGCCACACCCAGCACTGCAGGTAGGTTAACAATGCCTCAACACAAGAAGTAACCTGATAACTTGCAAATGACAGCGTGGACAACAGTGAAATGAGCTGTACCTTGTTTCATCCAAGAACTTGGGTGGAGTGATGAAGTCCTCTATCGGTATGAGCTCAGGTGGAACCTTCTCCAGCTTCCTCAGCTTTTTTTTCAGCCTGTCTTTTACCATCTGCTCCCTTCTTGGGTCAACTTTCTTCTTCTTTTTGGGCTCCGCTCTTAAACACAAATTACAGCACTATGTGAGCATATTCAATTACAAGATATTTTGAAACAGATATGGGAAATATATGGAAGTGTGATATAAAATTCAATGTTGCCTGGGATTTTGCTTGTCATAATGATTTAAACATGAACAACAAATGTCATCATATCCATATAATTTTACTGTTCTACAGTTAGACTTGATTATGACACTACATTACTTGGTTCTCTTTGTCCTCTGTTTTTAGAGCTTTTTTTTTTTGCTAAGACGTAAGAACACACTTCAGCTGATGTTTTGGGGTTTTGGACCTTTGGTCGAACAAAAAAGCAATATGAGTATGTCACCTTGGATTCTGGAAAGTCGGGGCAGTTAGTTTATAATCCAGCCTTGATCATACCTCAGTGGAGCAGACGTCTTCAGTGTCATCACTGGTGCAAACCAAGGACTTTGTACAGTATGGTGATGTTCTCCCATCAGGAAGCTGCAAAAACAACACACAACAAACAGAATACAGGTCAAAACATGTCACCTGCTGGACCCGTGTGTGGAATAACCTTAGCTATGTTAGCTCCATGTAGCTAGCGCCTTGTTAGCTACAAGAGAGTCGACATCGCATCTCACCTTGACAAAGTGGTCTGTCGGGATAACACCCTGCAGAGACAGCGCGATAAAGCCACAGACATGTTTCCCCACTGTGTGTTGTTTCACTTTAGACTCACACTCGGGATCAGAATAACAAATGTTCACATGTCAGTTGTCCCCTTGCATGAGTGACAGAACAGACGTGGCGCGGGAAGATGACGTTATCGAACTGTCTCGCGCACAATTTAACGGCCGCACTTTCGTGTATTTTGTTTGCGTACAAAATAAAATGAACGCCGTTAAATATAGAATTCTTCGTAAATACAATCAATAAAATAACAATGCGAGACATTCATGATTTTTAA
Source organism: Maccullochella peelii (assembly GCA_002120245.1). NCBI lineage: Eukaryota > Metazoa > Chordata > Actinopteri > Centrarchiformes > Percichthyidae > Maccullochella > Maccullochella peelii. Next base: position 34,266 of record LKNJ01000384.1, on the reverse strand, counting down.
CGATTTAATAATGTCTTAGTTTAAATGTATAGGTAACATTTTTGTCGAATCTTACTGGACGAGTGAAAAGTTATTGGCTGCTTTATTTAGGGGAAAGGTCGCGGTTATCCCAGGGCTTTATATTCACCGCGGACGGATTCAGGGTGCCACAAGAAGATATCGTTAGAAAAGTTCGATCCTGACATTGTTGGCTTGTTGAATCGGCATCATGGCGCTTCTCAGAGGTAAACATACACTTTTCAGTTCATCAGGAAGCAAAAAAAGCAGGCAGGCATTCTGGTGGACTGTAGCTGTGCTGCTTTGAACATTCTTAATATTAGAGCTAGATTTGTCTTATTTGTGTAGTAATGTAGCATTATCTGTGACCTAAAATGAGGGTCATCGCTGTAAAGTCGACTTTAGGTAAAAATAAAATGTCAGGAGAGTTTTTAAACGTTCACAACGTTAACGCCAAATAGGCGAAAGGTGACATAATGGTGTCAAGATAAATAACTGTTTTGTCGATTGCAGCCAGCCCCTCATCTTTCGATCCATTTAACTGCACATTTTTGATTTTTGCTCAGTTTTAATAATAATGAAATTATTATCTCCAGTGGTAGAGAAAAGACTCAAATTATTTACTTAAGTAAAAGTAGTTAAACCACATTATTCAAATACTCACGGGTAAAAGTACTGCATTTATTCAAGTAAAATATTATCAGCAACAGATCTCAGATAAGTGTAGTGAAGTAAAAACTACAATATTATCCTCTGACATTTAGTGGAGTAGAAGTATAAAGTAGCATAAAATGGAAAAACAAGTATCTCAAAAATAAAAAACAGTTACTTGTATAAATGTACTTTATTTTCACCACTTATTATCCCATCACAAATATTTTCTCTAGACAAGACGTATTTCACAACACCAAACACACACCTCTAGCACAAGTCAGGTGTTACATTGTGGTCAAATGCAATGGCCAGCCAAGGCATCCAGCGCCTCCTGGCAAATACCAGAGGTTAGTCAACAGTTCAGTGTTTGATTATAAAACTTAACGGCATATCAGCACAGTAGTTCAAGATAAGTGTCAGTGACTTGTTCATTATGAAACACTGTGCGTCATTAAATCAATTTGCATTAACTCAAAATGTTGAGAAAACATGCATGTTTTTCAAATCAATACTTGGCATTTCTGGTTGAGATTAAGTTAACTGACCAGAGTAATGAAAAGTATGTATAGATAAAAATACATTTGAAGTATTTTTTTAACATGAAGGAAGTTGCAAAAGATTTAAGCACTTTATTTGTCTATTATATAGTATGTTGTTTCAAAGAAGGCACCACAGTACATGTTAACCAACAGGTTTAACTTGCCAATAAAAACATTCACCTCCTGTTTCACTTTAGATTGATTGTGATTTCATTTTTATACAGCTCTTTAACATATAAACACAGTTTGTAATTCATTTTTTGAAATTACAAAACAAACCTCCATAATCCCTGAACATAAATTGTGTGTATATGTCTGTGTGTGAGAAATATTCCTGGGAAAGAGGTATATACTCTACCTTGAGGATGTAAAATCGAGAAGTAGTTGCTCCTCTTGTCCCTCCAGTCCAATTTGATCCATCTGATGTTACGTCCCCCTTTCTACTGTATCTTTATCTCCTTTATCTCAATGTGTCAACCATCTCTGCAGCATGTTACGACCAGCACCTCCTGACGCTGTGGCTCAGTGGTGAGTGGTTTGAAGTCCTTGTCACTGTACTAAATTGCTCCATTTCTCTGCAGGTGTATTTGTTGTAGCTGCCAAGCGCACTCCGTTCGGTACCTATGGTGGCGTGCTGAGGGATCACAGTGCAACAGACTTGGCTGAGCATGCAGCTAAAGCTGCTCTCGCTGCAGGGGGCGTGGCACCAGAACTTGTAAACAGTGTCATCATAGGAAATGTCATGCAGGTACCTACAATCCAACAGATCAATAGCCACATTTAACAGATCGCAACTACTATCACATGAAAATGTTAAAATGCTTACTTGTGAGCTCACTACTGTCCTTGGTTTGTTCCTCACTTTTTCATTTCTCTTTATGTACCCCCCCTTAATTTCAGAGCTCAGCTGATGCACTCTACATTGCTCGTCATGTGGGCCTGAGGTGTGGTGTTCCCATCCCAGTGCCTGCTCTCACTGTGAACAGACTGTGTGGATCTGGATTCCAGTCCATCATCAATGGTGCTCAAGTAAGCACTCCACCAAGAGCAAAAAAACATTCTGGCATAAATACAAAATGTAGAATAAACCATAGTATTGTACACTCGGCCACTTTATCAGGTACACCTGTACAATCTAATGCAATCAAATACAACTGTTCTGCCATAAAGTCTACTTTTATGATGCCTATAAGGCACTATTATAGAGGTCTTAATTAAATGATGTGTTCGTTGAGGTCATAGTTAGTGGTGCTGTTGTAATGGATTGCATTATATTCAGAGGTGTTTCTAATATCCTGCCCCCCTTGTGTGTGTAAATAGGCAGGACAAAAAATTAGAAACACCACCTTTAACTATAACCTCAATAATAAACGTATAATTGAATTTGCACATTTCAGACAATGTCACCAAAAACTGAACATTATCAGCTTTGTAAAGACAGCTGTTATGGCAGAGCTGTTGTTTTCAAATGCATTAGGTTGTACACATGTACCTAATAAAGAGGCCACTTAGTGTATATGTGTAAAAGACTAGAGACATGTCTCAAAGAGCATGGTCCATACATTAATAAAAGTACAATATTTCACATATAGCATCATAATGTGTCTTACCTTTTTGTCTTCTTGTTCCAAAACAAAAACCTGTCACGTGTGTTTTGTAGGAGATTTGTCTCAGGGAGTCAGAGGTGGTCCTGTGCGGCGGCTCAGAGAGCATGAGTCAGGCCCCGTACGCTGTTCGCGACATACGATTTGGTACAAAGTTTGGATTTGATCTCAAGGTTGGCTTCTGGTTGATTTTCTCTACGTTCTAATCCCCAAACATTTGACACAAACGTGCATGAAGCCATGTGATAGCCATAAAGACAGCTTGTTTTTTAAACTCCAGAAGCTTTTGACACAAAGATAAAACCTCTCGTCGTCTGCTTGACAGCTAGAGGACACCTTGTGGGCCAGTCTGACTGACCTGCACATCAAAACCCCAATGGGCATCACAGCAGAAAACCTGGCGGAGAAATACCAGATAGCACGAGAAGACTGTGACAACTATGCATACCAGACGCAACAAAGGTGGAAGGCAGGTAAGAAGGGTTGCATTTTTTGACATCTTTAAAATATTTTCATGGTCTGCTCTCCTTACACATAGTAACATTGAAATATATTGCTTTTGAGATGAAAGGCTGGTTAGCTCAAGACAAGCTAATTCTTAATATTTAAATCGCAACTTTCTTCTATTTATAGCTCATGAGGCTGGTTGCTACACAGCAGAAATTGCTCCCATTGATGTGAAAGCTAAGAAAGGCAAGGTGTCCATGGCTCAGGACGAACACCCCCGTCCACAGACCACACTAGAGCAGATGGCCAAACTGGCTCCTGTCTTCAAGAAGGGAGGGACGGTTACTGCTGCCAATGCTTCGGTGAGTTCGACCTAAGACCTAAGGTCTTCAGGATCTGAGGTGATCAGTATATATTATCATTCTAGTAAACATCAAACAAGTGGTCTGGTGTCCTGCAAACAATAAAAATGTTCAATATTTGATCTTCAAAATGTCCAATTAACATCCATTTAGTAAAGGAATGAAGCAGTAAAATATATTTTAACATAAATATCGTACCACTATTGTTACTTCTACCATGAGAAGTAGCCAACTATTACTAAATCTAACACTCTCTTGCTGATGTCCAGGGTGTATCTGATGGTGCTGCTGCTGTGGTGATTGCAAGTGAAGATGCGCTGAATGAACACAAGCTCACTCCACTGGCCAGGATCGTGGCCTATCATGTGTCAGGCTGTGACCCGAGCATTATGGGAATTGGTGAGTGACACCGCTGTTATGGAGATGTAATTTAATCCCTTTGAATTAAAAGGAATGAATAACTAAATAAACTGTTGCAGTATTTGACATGGTTTCTTATAGTAAGAATTTCTGGTTTCTTTAATTCATCTTAGGTCCTGTTCCAGCAATCACAGAAGCTCTTAAAAAAGCTGGTCTGACTATCAACGACATGGATCTTGTGGAGGTTTGTTACAAGTGAATAACTAATCTCTGTAACTTCCTCCCTCAGATTATGTCATACATTTCATCAGTGGTGGAAGAAGTACTCAGATCCTTTTACATAAGTGAAAGTACCAGTACTCCATTACAAGTCCTGTATTCAAAAAGTTAACTCATGTAAAAGTACAGAAGTATTATCAGCAAAATGTACTTAAAGCATCAAAAGTAAAAGTAGTTTTGTCCCCTGTGACTGATATATCATTATGTAGTTCATTATGAGATTGTTAATATTGATGCATTCATGCGTAAGCAGCATTTCACAGTTGTAGCTGGTTGAGGTGGAGTTAGTTTTAACTACTTTATATACAGTTAGCTAGTTTAGTTCAATGGTTCCCAACCTAGGGATCGAGCCCCCTCTAAAGGGTCACAAAATAAATCTGAGGGGTCATGAGATGATGAAAAAGTTCAGATACACAAAATATTAATTTTTGGGGCTTTTCTCCAATCTTTGCTGTTTTTTGTGTGTGAAATATTTGCAAATTTTACCTCTTTGGGCCTCAAACAATTATTTAACTTTTTTTTTAAAGGGCTAACAACCCATAGACATGTGAAACTAGACACTGTTTTCAAGTTGTCACAAGCCAAAAAAGGTTAAAAACAACTGGTTTAATTTTTAACAATGGTAAATGGACTCTTACTTATATAGCGCTTTTCAACTGTTGAAACAGTTCCCAAAGCGCTGTACAGTAATCTAAGCTTTTTAACAGTAGTCTAATTCACCCAGTCACACACACATTCACACACCAATGGGGACACAGCTGCCATGCTGGCCTCCACCGGGGGCAACTTAGGGTTCAGTGTCTTGCCCAAGGACACTTCGACATGTGGACAGGAGGAGCCGGGATCGAACCACCAACCCTGGGGTTGATGGACAACCATACTACCCTCTGTACCACAGCCGCCCTGTGTTCTATTTGATACGTTTATTATGTGTTTATCTGTTTTGTTTTTTTTTAAATGTAAAATCTTAATCTGCCATGTAATTAGTAACTGCAGCCATCAGATAAATGTAGTGGAGTAAAAAGTAAATTATTTCCCCCTGAAATGTATTGGGGTTGAAGTATAAAGTAGCTTAAAATGGAAATACTCAAGGAAAGTACCTCAAAATTATATTTAAGTACAGTACTTGAGTAAATGTACTTAGTTACTGTCCAAAACTGCATTTCATATAGTCTGTGGTGTGTGATTTATTCAGGTAGTTATTATTCAGTTGTGTCATTGATGCCATTTGCTTTGTCCAGGTGAATGAGGCTTTTGCCCCTCAGTACCTGGCTGTTGCTAAGGCTCTAGGTCTGAATCCAGAGAAAAGCAACGTTAACGGTGGAGCTATTGCCATCGGACATCCTCTCGGTGCTTCTGGAGCACGTATCACTGCCCACCTGGTTCATGAGCTCAGGTAGCCTTGTCCTCCGTAATTATGTACACTATATAAGGGGAGATGTCTGCACATAAAGTAGCTTTGAATAATGAGCTTTGTTTTTAACAGGCGACGAGGAGGCAAGTACGCTGTCGGCTCTGCCTGCATCGGTGGTGGTCAGGGCATCGCCATCATCCTCGAAAGTTGCTGACAGAAGAAGCTGCCAATATCAGAAGAATTACTGTAAAAGAATATCTTGCACCACCGTCCACTCGCATTGAATAAAAATTACATGCTAAAAAGAGATTTTTAAAAAAAATCTTTCACATACACATAAAAAGGCAAATTATCTCTTTTTTTCCCTGCTTACTCTTGTTCCTTCTTTCAGTCTGTTTATTAGAAAATGTACAATAAATGTTTCAGCCCAGTGTTGCCTTTGAAGCCCTGTGAAGATCAAGAGCTAACTCATGTTTCTGTGCTCGTTGTACCAGGGTGCAAGAGACTGTTTATGTATAATACAGGGCTAGGTCCTTGGTCTCATTAACAAGTGTAGCATATTATTAACTCATGAAATACAGTTTGTGTTGGGTTATAGTAAGGTTTAAAGGAACTCTGAACTCTGATGTTTGCCTTAAAATGTTCTCTACAACTCCATTATCAGGAATCAATCTAGACAGAAAATATGTCTGACCTGTTATGCCTCCAACAAAAACTGATTTTGTATTTATGTGACTCAATGAATCTCAGTCTCAATAAATAGCATTTTCCAAAAAAAGGAGGGATGTTATGTTCTTAAAGTTTTCATGATCAGCCCTTGACAGCAGCCAATGCTATTTGTTGTTGTTCAGTAGGGAATTCAATGTTTGTCATAATCAATCTTCCTTTTGGTTTTATCTCTTTACCAAAAAAAAAAAAAGTTAGTTAGCCAGTAAAGGGACCTTTGATCTTTGACCTTAGTTATTTTGGTACATATTCACAAAATGTTTTTTATGAAAAACTGATAACAAACAACCATAGGGAAAGGATTACTGAATGGGTGGTATTTGATATCGGACATTCATGTACCTAATGTTAGTAACAATTTTTGGATCATAACAACACTCAAACTTTTTTAAAATTCTATTGAAATTGCAGAACATAGACAAAAGTTTGCTATTGATGTCTTACTTATAGTAGGGATGGTATAAAATAACATCAAATATGCTTCAAATATGAAAATCAATTTTATGCTCTGACATTACAGAAATTGTGTAAGTTTGTGTGTGTGTGTTTTACATCAATTAAGAAAAGTCCAAAGTTATGAACATTGTTTGTTGTTCTTTGTTAATTAATATGATATTTCCCTTATATAAGAGATAGGAGAAATAACAAAAAAAATCCGTCCAAAATTTTGGGGAGTCCGAGTCGTTAAAAACTATTGCAATGTTGTTTTTATTTCTAATTTACAGTGAGAATAAAGGAGAACTATATTTAGGACTACAAGCCATTACATCCTCGAAACGCGACGCAATTACGTCAACGTCATCATGCAGCGTCCTTATATACGTCACATCCCCGGATGTCGGTCTTTTTTTCATAGCAAAGGTAAGACAACCTTGCTTATGTTGCTGCGGGAATAAAATCTGTTGTCATCTATGTTACAGAATAAAAAATACAGTCTCCAAATATCAGGAGACGAATCAGTGTATTTAGACGATGCGTTAGACACCATTATTGCCATGATTTATCCGTCATGTTTCTGTAATAATGAACAGTTTGGCGTATCGGCGGTCCTAGGCCGCCGGCTAGCCTTCGTGCTGTCTATAACATTAGCTAGCTGGCTAATAGAAACGTGTTGTCTTCCGTTGGTCTTCTGTGCTGTTTTCTCGTACAACTCCGCTGACACATACTTACTTTTAAAACACTTCATAGTCATTTTGAGAAGATTAATGTCTGACTAACCACTAAAGCGGCTCTTCTATAACGTTACTATGTTGCTAACTGCTAGCTAACGTAACTTGTCATGCCTCTTCTGCATTTGAGATGGCTGTGGTGTTTTAGCGCTCAACCAAAGCGATTTAATAGTTTATAGTATGGTTGTGATGCTTTCTGCTCTTTACCAATTCATTGTGTAGTTCACATTGGAATACCATTCACTTGAAGGCTGTAACTGTTAGTAGTCACTGATGCAGTGCTGGTCTTCTGTAGTTGATAGCAGAATCAGTCCTAGCAGTATACAGTGCACTGTCCAACCAAGGCAGGAATATTGTTTTGGTTTGACAACTATTAAAAATAAGCCATCAAATAAATTCTGACATTACACATAACATTTCTGCAGTTGGTATACTAACATCTGTTTTACTTTGTCAGATGGCAGAGGGAGACAAGGCGTCTGCCAAGAAGAAACATGGGAGCCGGAACCCGGTTCTGGCCCGGGGCATCGGCCGCTACTCCCGGTCCGCTATGTACGCCCGTAGGGCCATGTACAAGAGGAAAGCCAAGACCACTGAGACCAAGGTGAGGACAGATCCTTGCACGGTACAAGATGAATGATAAAAGCAGCCATATGCACATCACACTTGCTGATTGCGACTTGTTTTGATCATAATTTGTGTTTGTTTCAGATAGAGAAAAAGATTAAGGTGAAGCCCCAGGCCACAGTTGTCAAGACTGTTGGAGGAGACAAGAATGGAGGCACTCGCGTTGTCAAGCTGCGCAAGATGGTGAGTAATGTGAATTCTTGTTTTCCCTTCAGATTATTTTTTGTCAGCTTTATAGTTGGAACTGTAAATGTCACTATAATGACAAAGTAGTAGCACACATTTAGAAAACTCCAGTATGTGTGACTGAGTGAGGGGAAATCATTCTAACATCATACACTATTACTGAGATTTGTTTCTATTTAAATTATTGTGAGAATAAATGGTGTGCATAATATGAATTTCCAGGACAGTGGGTCAATTCCCATCTCATTACAACTTGTGGTAATTGATATAGTGCTGTCAAACTCACATGTGATCTCATTGCTTTCAATTTAAAAGCAATGCTCTTGTTTGGTTTTTTTGTATGTGCATGTCTTACACTGGATTTCTGCAGCAAACCTAGAGTTAAAATACTAATCTATATTTCTCTGCGCTCCTACCGTAGCCCCGCTACTACCCCACAGAGGATGTTCCCCGTAAACTGAAGAGCCACGGGAAGAAGCCGTTCAGCCAGCACAAGAGAAAGCTGCGCGCCTCCATCACCCCAGGAACTGTTCTCATTCTGCTCACTGGTCGCCACCGTGGAAAGGTGAGAGCCATTCTAGCACATGATTTGAATGTTCTCATGGATTAGCAGAAATGATAACACAATGCCTCTAGTGCATTGGAAAAACTTAACAGGTGAATATGTAATGCCCTATGTATGACAAGGTGCAACCATGAAATGTCTTCTGGGATGCAGAAGTAATGTTAAGATTATAGAGTTCAGTGTGGGGCTTAAAGGGCAGGAATCTGTTTGCTTCTAGGACTGAAAGAGGATCATGTCTTTCACCTTGCACACAGCTTGTTTAAGTGATGCAGACACTGATAAGGTTATATCATATAAAAGTATTTCTCATAATTCGGAAAGGCACAATTTGCAACAGATGTAAACAAAGATATTTCTTCAACATTTTGAGTTGGTCTGCGTTTATTCCCTTTGCTTGACAGGTCTCTTGTTATGTAGGCTTGTCATAGACAACAAACATGATCTATAAAATGTTGTTAAAAGGTTTATTTAAATCTAATGTTTGTAATAGAAGTCGATGTATTAGAATTATGTTCAGTTGCGAAACACAATATGCAATTTTCTAATCTAAGTGAAATATTTGTATATATTTGAATATCACTACTTGCACTTCATGCAGTCAACATTATTACCTTTTACACTAAAATCATAACATCATGGCGATGAAAGATTTCCATGGTCTGGCAGTTTTAATCAAAACCGAATGTCGGAAGACATGAATCATAGTTTGCGTCAACAACAAAGTTGTTCTAATTCATTGCTCATGGTATTGGTCATTTACATTTGAAAACTGACATGTTATAACCTTGATAATGCACTCAGAGGAGTCTAATGAGGGACTTGGCTAAAGAAAATGCCACCTGTGGCATTTTTCAGCTTAATCTATCAGTGTTGTGTTGCATATCTACACCATTTCTAACACACTACCATGTAGTGTTTTTACTGATTTGTATTCGTGGTGGACTTGTCTTTTTTTCCTGAACGGTTCTAGATAAAACTGGCTTAAATTTGCAACATAATGACAGTACTGTCATCACCATCTGTTTTTCATAAGGATTCGTAGAACACATGGTATCAAAAGATATTGGTCCTGCAAAAAAAAAAAAAATCAGTGGTGCATCCTTATTGTGCATGAAAACAAGCGTGCTGGACACATTGGAATAATCACACACTCTAGGTACCACAGACATTGTCCCTCCCTCCCACACTCAAACGCTACATGGGCAAGTTATGGAAGCATGCAAGTGTGCCCACACACTTTGAGCAGTGGCTGACCTAAATAATGTTTCAGCTATGAAAGAGAGCCCTCTTGATAGAACAAGGAGTGTGTGTCAAGTAGATTTATAATTTTATTTTTATTATTCCCCCCGTCTAAATAGCTTGGCATGACAGGGGATTGCAGTTATAAAATTGTCTTACCCAATTATTATTATTTTATTTTATTTTTTAAATTTTTTTTTTTTTTGAGCTCATTACTTGAGTTGAATAGTTAAAGGATCCTCTTGTGTGTGTTCAGGTTGGCACTCAATATTATAGTTGTTACAGTAGTTTGTGGCCTTGTGTGCAAAAGCACCAATACAATAGCTTTATACTAATGATGCTTTTTTTGTTTTTTAGCGTGTGGTGTTCCTGAAGCAGCTTGCAAGTGGTCTCCTGCTTGTCACTGGTAAGGATGACTGTTTTTGATGGTAAAGATTTTGGTTACTCAACATTTATGCACATGACAGTAGAATCATCAAGTCAAAGTAGTAGTACTTGTCAGCAAGATGTTGGGCATCTTAATACTCCTTTTCTAACATTAGTGTTTTCTTGTTTGCATACTTGTAGGCCCTCTTGCTCTGAACAGAGTGCCCCTGCGCAGGGCTCATCAGAAGTTTGCCATTGCCACCAACACCAAAATTGACATTTCTGGCATGAAGATCCCCAAAACTCTGAACGATGCCTACTTCAAGAAGAAGAAGCTGAGGAGGCCCCGTCACCAGGAGGGAGAGATCTTTGATACAGAGAAAGAGGTAAACTAACTATATTGTCTAAGAGTACACTACTGTACGCATTTTGACCGTTTCAGTGGGATTTTGACTCCCGGATTTATGATGATGACTCACTGGTTTTCTTCTCATCTCATCTGCAGAAGTACCAGCTGACAGAGCAGAGGAAGGAGGACCAGAAAGCTGTTGACTCTCAGCTCCTGCCCCTCGTCAAGAAAGTACCTCAGATGAAGGGGTACCTGCGCTCTTCCTTCTGCCTGTCTAATGGCGTCTACCCACACAAGCTGGTTTTCTAAATGTGTTGTAATAAAGAGTACCACCATCTTTTGCCTCCTCTTTGCCTCGTTTGTGCTGAAATTGTGTGCGTGTGTAATATAGCTTAGATGTTTCCTAGGCAGATTAGTCATTTACCTGCAGCCGTCCCAGCAACATAGAATGAAATGTATTTCTGCAGCTCAACCATTATCAGGTTTTATGGTATTTATGCAGATTAAACTCCCTGGCAACTGACTACAAATGATCAGAAATGGGCTCAAAGTAACATTCAAGGTTAGTGCTCGACTGAAAGGTCACAGGAGCTATACGCATGATGCAGTGACTCAATCATAGTGAACTTGTTGACAACATTAAGCAAGTGTGTCTTTTGGTGTGCTAGTGTTTTATGTACCATTAGTATCCAGATATGATGGCTGAAAAATGAAATATGCATATAGACAATATAAACACACTAACCTTGCTACTGCAACTTGATATTTTTATTCCACTTGTAATATACTGGAAACAAATTAATATACATGTCAATATAATATCTACACTTTGCAAACATGACAAGTTAAACATGGGATTATAAATGTCATGGTTCAAATGGTGTATAATGAAGCAATGAAATGACCACACCATACATTGGACCCAGACAGCTTAAAAGCTATGCTTTAATTAAAAAAATGACATGTTTAATGTAACAAGACAAAAATAAATACAAGTGTTTCATCTCTTTAACATGGCCACTTTGTTTATCCTCAAAAACAACATAGTAGAAAGCAGCACAGAAAAAGGCAGCGGCCCCTTGCCAAGGAATGATAAGTGCCTTTGTCGAGTCAGTCAGTACTGTATGTATGGTCAGCTGATGTGGAGAAAATGCATTCCCTCAGCCTGACTTGAACAGCAGAATGGCCACCTGACCCAAGTAGAAGTAAATGAAATGCTTGGTCTCATGAGTCACGTAGCTGCCGAAGTTTCTCCCAACGATGCAGTGCCAGGTCGGGTTATATTTCTTGTCAAACTCCTGTGTGGGACAAAGACACATTGTGTTCATCAAACGTGTTGGGAGGTGTAAAGAAAAGAAATACATCTACTAGTAAGAATACATTGCTTAATGAAGCTAGTATAGTAGATGTACAAGAAAAAAACAAAACAAGTGACAAACCTTTTTTCAATTTTTCATTTGTCTCACGACTAACAAGTTATACAATCGTAGCTGGGAGAAATTAACAGTATGTGTTTACTTTCTTGACCATGAAAACATATGCATTCCTCTGATCATACATGTATCATCAATGATCACACCCAAACTATTTTACTATAATTCTCAACAATGATGTTACTGAGTAGAAAGTTTCGTCTATATTGTCATGCTAAGAGCTAGACACACTGAATTTTGAGAAGTACGTACCCCAACGTTGAGCTGGGCAATTTCTGGGATTTAGGCTATTGGGATCATTCTAAAATGTTGCCTTTCCAGCTAAATTACAGTTAAGTAGCCAATTTCTACTTTAGTTTTGTTATTGTTGAGTGAGATACAATGGATTTCTCTTCCCATTTGGTAATATGTTTTTCTTTCAATTGTCTTCTGGGTAAACTACTGTATCTTATCATATTGCAAATATGTAAAATCTAAACTGACAATTCTGTCAACATCACCTAGCTGTAAAATCTCCCCCAGTAAAGGCGGAAGATGTACACTTGCTAAGATTCATGAGTGCATGGAAGACAATGTACAGATATAACCATGTTTTTAAAACTGTTACTATGACATTCATCATGGTTAGAGGTGTGTACCTCCCTACAGTGTGCAGGAATGCCACCAGGGAGATAAAAATGTGGCCATGTGGCTTCTGCATGAGTCCAAGAGAAACAGGTTTCCTCAGGAAGAGTGGAAACAACAGCAAATGCCAGGCTGGGTGTGTGTAACATGGATGATGCACAGGATGGTGGGTCAGTGAGATCAAAATAGCTTTACATCACTGGTTGCAGTCACTGAAAAAGCTGTCAAATTCATTGAAATACTAGAGGTTGCTCACAAGTCAGCAGGATAAAGTTACACTCCATGGTAACCTACTTTGTGAACTGGACTGAATGACAGATGTTGGATGCGTCAGCAGTGGTTTTACCTTTTTGATGTATGCAGCGATATCTTTCTCGATGTTGTACTTCTCCAGGGCCTGTGTGGCACACTCCACGGCGTCCTGCTGCATGTCCTCCGACATGTCGGCATTTTTGATCACTGCCTTCCTTTCAGACATGGTTGCCCTGGGAAACCAAAACACAGCGGAGGATTTATCACCTTCACAGGCTCATTGGCACACACACACAATGCAATCGACTCTAGACCCTGAGCATCCCAACAGTCCTCATCATCGATTGACTTAAACGTTGCTGCATGGAGATCATAAAGGGTCTCGTCAGCCAGTAAAGCAAAAGAAACGGTTAGTTAGTGACGAAGCTATCATTACATAAGAACTGACACATTATATCTGAACTAGCCATTTCTACAGGTGTTGCATAACAACTTCCATCAGCGGCAAGCTCGCTGGATGCGCGCTCTGCGTAGTTTCTATGGATACGCAAGACATTTGAGATTATCGTCTCAAATTTACCCGAGGTTTCAACAAGAACCCTATGAAATGTGAGGCTGCAAAATTAAAGCACAGTTCTGCAACTACCTAACGCAACAAAGTAGCGAGAAAAAAACAGCTTTATCTGCTTCAACGTGCAGGATCCCAAAATAAACACCCCATTCTCATAATAATATAACGTTTGGCATAAATATGACTTAAAATTATCTAAAGTAAGGTGTCATAGGGAGATGGGTTTGCTAGCAGCACCTCGAGTTTTTGATTAACATTAGCTAACGTTAAAAAACGATAACTAGCTGCTCATTCATCCCGCGAAAGGAGAAAAAACGTCTAACACTAAGCACATATGTTACCGCTTCGATAATACTTAAAAGAGAATAAATTAACCATTGTATAATTTTCTGCATGCGAAATTCTTAAATTTACCTACTAGTCTCCCGTATACTGTTTGTCTAGTTTTAAAGAGACGACCGCTCCTGTAGTGACAACTCCCGCGAAGTGGTTGACACAAAAGTAATGTGGGTGTGTAGCGGTAAGAGACTGCTGCCTTGACGTGTTCCCATTGGCTGATATTAATGCACAGGGCGCTGTCATTGGATCATTCGGGCATATCTTTCCGGTGTTTCTGCCTGCATTTTATTTCAAACCATCATGCCCTGCGACACGATCGTTGCCATGACAACCATTGTAAATAACTTGCCATGCTATGGCATGATTTGTAATTAATTAATTTAGCATTAGTGTATTTTTTTGCACACGCCATCGAGTATGCTATTTGTTGACCTTTGAATATCAAATTTTGTAAATAAAGTAAAAGAAAACGTACCTAACATGAAACAATTTTGTTACAGGAAATTAAGTATTTCGTTATAACAAGAAACGTTTCGCGCATGTTAACTCATATAGCAAGTTGTTAGAAAAATAAACTTTCATGTTGTTTTGACGTGAAAAACAAAATACCTAATTAAAGACACTGTAGCCTATGTGCATGAGAGAAATTAAAATGTATTAGTTATGTTTAAACGTTTATGTGTTAGGTAAGAAAGCCATCATTTCAACGGCTTTGTTGTACACAGAAATGAAATGTTTACTGATAAAGTGCGGACACTGATATACTCTCGACTTGTCCCATTTAGTAGTGTGTGTGTTAGTAGTATAGCGGATATCAAGACTACAATAAACGCATTTTCAATGTTCAGAAGATTCTAAAAATAAAGTGAAAATTTAAATAAATACAATTTGACATTTTGTCACTTTTTTACCCATTTATTTCACTCATACATACTCAAAGTTAACAGTTGGGTGTTAACAGCCCAAACAAACCCACACAGCTCCATTGCTTCCCATCGTTTTTTTCTTAAATATTTTCTAAAATGTTTGCAATCATCCACATACCAAACTGAATTGAAGTTCTAATCTTAATATTCAAGTTTTGCATTACATATTAAAATATGTATCACCAAGATACAGTATTTCAGTTTCTACCTGGTTAACTTCATTACTTTTATCTACTGCTTTCAAAATGCTCGACTGAAAAGCACTGAAGATGCAATAATGTCCTGACCTAATACATGTTCACACAACCACATAGAAAAGATTAATCAAGTCTACCAGTGTAACAGCCATATTCACACATCAATCCACAACTGAGGAAAACGTATATTCTCATAGGTCTCAACAAATCCATGATGATTTTGTCCCAAATTAGTGTCCATCGCCAAAAACTGAGCCCATTAACGACAAATACTGTTTGCATCATTGTATTCCTTCTTTTTAAAGCATTAGTTTGCCCACATTGGAAGAGAAATTCTACAGGTTTAAAAACATACACAAAAAAACTACTAACTACTAAGATATAGCAGTGATACTGTGGTGCTGTCTGCATGTATAACAACTATACCTTAAAACACCTTTGCACATCTTAGGCAAAGTATTAAAGGGCACTACTGTCAAAATGACTTGGCGATAGTGGTCCTCATTGTTCATGATGGACGAACAACAACGGTAAGAGAAGCCAGTCCACATTATGATTGCTCCTCTCTGGTTATGTTATAATCCTTTTTTGGTATATCAAAAATTAAATGTGTGGTAAAAAAAAAAAATTAACATAAATTACTGTTGAGCATGGTTTACAAATTTGCTTAAAATTGAGCCAAAAAGCCTTCACAAAGATACAAGACCATTGAGAATTAAATCTAAGATAAAATCAAAATAACAACATTGTTGTGTAGAGCATGTGTGGTAAGACAGAAAAAAATGTCCTATACAAATTATTTCACAGTTGTTTTCTTTCCAAAACACAGTTGAATGGTGGAAAGAGTGACACACTAACACACACACATTTGTACACGTGTCTGATCTTGTTTGTAGTTTCAAATACAGATGTAACTGTAAGCTGTCCTTTGCTTCACTCGCTGCGCTCCTTTGGCTCTCTGTATTTGTAGTGGATGTATTCAAAGATGTCTCTCTCACTATCCACCAACAGAGGCTCCCCTGCCACACCTACAACAGATCCACAAAGAAAAATAGCTGATATTCAAAGCTGAAAGTGTGAATCATTGGTTACTCACTGGTGGCAGAAGTCACACGGGGCTGGAACAGAGTTTAGCAAGTTCATCTGTCATATTTGACTGAGACTCACCAGTGACCCCAAGTGGTCGTATGGTGTACTCATTAAGAGTGAAGCCCTTCTCCAGAGCATGAGTTCTCATGTTTTTATTGAAGATATCACTTCCGGTGAAATAAAGAACTCCACAATAGTACTGGTCCTTGGGTATTAGCCTTGGGGGAAAGGAGAAAGGACAATTAGAGAGCAGAAACAAATGGTTGATTGGAAGAATAGACTAATAAAAACAGAATGGTTTCGCGGTTCATATGACCTCGGGGTGACAAACAGGCCCTGCCAGGACTCAAAGATGACATTAATGGAAAGTTTAGTGACAACTGACCAATTTACGACGGGTTGTGCATCACACCGACCTAGTGCTGACCCTTTTAAGGGCCAGTATACTAGGCTCAGGATGATCCCTGGACTTCATCAAGAACTCGTACAGGAAACAAGGAACAAAGGAACTGACTTTGCAATGAAAAATCTAATTTACACTTATTGATATGTGATTTTTAATTCACCCTATAGGAAGAATGTGAAACTTTGAGTCAACATGCTGATTTTGATGCTGGTACAATGGAAACTGAACCAACAGGAACACAGACCCACCAGTCCATAGAAGATCGGATGTCTGGTTTTGTTTAACAGCTAATGAAACAGGAAATATGAATATGCATTCAAATCTCACATCTCCTCAGAGTACATGTGTGTCTGACTGTCACCCCTCCCCTTCTCATCCTTCTGTGATCAAAGGAACCCTGAGATGTATTTATTTTATTTTTCCATTTCATTTGCTGGGTTTATGGGTATATGTATGCGTATTGTCATAATAAGCTGTGTATATAATTGACATTTATGCCATTTAAACCTGGGTTAACACTGTCTACGACTGTCTTCATAAGGTGTTGGGCAACGTTTTGCAACAGAGAATGCCACACTATTAAATATGGAAGCATTAGACATGTGATAAACTTAATTACCTAAATTCATTCTTTAGAAAAGAATTTGGAACAAACAGAATAGATCTAGGGTGGGTGGAGTAAAGTTTCACGCTGTTGACATTGGACATCGCCACCGCTTTTACAGAAAACTACAAAACAATAAGACACCCAAAGATCACTCTCTTTAATCTTTACTCTTATTGCTCTGCTCTTCTTGTTTCCGGAACTCTTATCTGACTCATCTCGGGCAAGCGGGCTGGATGTTTAGTCGTTATAGATCTGTATGTTAGTAATTTAATAAACCTTTAATTTATAAATAACTTGATTATTTTGTGGTTTGTGTGTATGAAGTATTATGGTCACTGTACACAAGACAAGAACTCCGTAGCAACCTTTAGACTGAGATTAAATTAATTAATTGGCTATCTTTTTCCATTTTTCAAGGGTGGTGTCAAGTGCCATCCCCCTACTTCATTTTGTATGTTACATATTTTTGGTGCAGCCTTAATTAAGTGGTATTACGCTACAGTGTATTGCACAAATATGACCTAAATAGTAAATGTTGAGAGCAAAATAAAGTAGAGCACCTGATATCAATACGCCTGTGAAGGTATTCTTCCTCATCTTCATCACTCTGCTGCAGCTGGCAGACTCCCTAGTAAAACAAAATTCTGCACATTGTCACCACATTCATGCGCTTCATGGGTTGGGTATAGTTACTGTACTAACTGTATTACCAATCACAACATCAAAGACACACAGCTGAGCACATGAGAGAAAATAAGCACAGGCCTCACCATGAACTTGGTGTCTCCTTTGGACAGGGTGTCGGTCACAAACCCAATGGACTCCAAATGTTCCACCACTGCATGGAGGAGCTTGGGCTGGAAAAGAAGATAAATGGAACAAAATGAATTGTAAAAAGATTCAACAAACTCTAATTAATATCAACACACTGCATTTGCAACAGGATAAGTAAGCTACAGTAGAGAAGAGTCTTGCCTGCTTCTCAGTCTCAGAGGTATAGTGTGGGTGGGTCAGCAAAATATCAATATCACCACTCGATGCAGCACCTGGAAATTATGAACATGTGAATTCATATCACAGTTACCAGAGTTTTAACTCTTATAATTGGCTGAACATCAACTGCTATAAACTTGAAAGGAAAGTTTTACCTCTCCTGTAGCTTCCACAGATTGTTCCAATATATTCTGTATCGATCTCCTTCAACTCTCCAAGGATAAGATTCTAAACAAAGGACACACACACAGTATAAGAGAACTCTAAATAAACTAAATTTGAAGATAACAGAAATATGTAAATGCTTCATCACCTCCATCATTTCCATTTCAGCTCGTGGAATCCTTTTCTCAAATTCCTCAAAGTACCTGAAGGCAGCAAAATAATCCATTAAACACAGCTCATATATCTAAAGAGGAAGACTTTAAGATAGTCAAACAGATTTTAATGATACCAATGAATTACATGTTTAGAAAAACCATTCTGTGAGCCTTCAGCCAAACTTACTTGAGTCCAATCTGTTGATGATGGTTTAACTTGTGCTCAATCTTTTTCAGATCTAAAAAATAACAGAGCATTGCTCATTTGAAGTGATACCACAGCTAAATGTACATTGATCACAACATTTATTAAGCATGCAATATACGTTCTGACACAGCCATAAAGACGAAGAATGAGATTAAAACAAAATATTTGAACAACTGTAATGTGAGTCAACTGCTGAACAAACCTTCTAACGTCTTCACCCCTTCTTCAAAAAACTTCCTGGCAGCAGCAGGGCTAAAGTAAAACCCAAGAGATGCAATTTGTTACATTAAGTGTGTACAGTAAATCTACATGAACAAATAAATATCAGAAAATTGCTGCATCCCCCTGGGGAATTGGTCACCTAGTGCATTTTAAGTAGTCATGATGCATTTCACTGAGAATATCCATATAACACATATAATAGATTATTTAATTTGGATTAGTAACACTTAAGACATACCCAATTCCAGTAACTCTGGTGAGGAAATTGATGGAAGAGCTGGTGTCATCATTTCGAATCTAACATAGAAAAGTAGCGCAGTCTGTGTAATGTGTTCAAATTAAGCTATTATTAAACACATATACAGCATCAATCATGTCTTCTCATGCCCCAAGACTCACCTTTTCCAGTTTCCGTAGTTTGCCAGTTTGTAGGAACTCATCAATCTTTTCTGCTATTTTAGCTCCAACACCATCCTGTTGAAATGTGCAAAACAAACATGATGATGCTGAATAGTGCAATCTGCAGCAGTTACGCAAGAAGTGCAGAGCAGCTGTTGACAAACATTTTCAGGCTACAGCAGAGGGCATTGTACAACACACAACCACACCAACATGAGCACAACAGTGGTAGGGAAGACAAATAATGATGGAAACATTTCCAGTTTCCAGGCACCATTACACTGAGATGAACTGTCTAAAAGCAGTAAAGATCAAGTCATCTGTCCCAGTCAAGTTAAATAGAGAGAGAGATATTAAAATATGAAAATACAAGATGTGGTGAATCTGATCAATTTACCATGAGAAGTCTAAAGAAAAAAGAATCAAGTGTAGACATGCCAACACAAAGCTCTGTTATGACTGTAATTTTAAATGTGAAATATGGTTTACAAATTATGGTTATAGCTGGAAATCAAAGTGATTCTTCTTCTATTTATGATGATAATCACGATCATTAGTTACACCACCCTACTTTCATACATGTATAAAAACATAAAAGAGAATTTCTTCATAAAGCAATGTTTGATGACTAGTTTGATGGATTTATCCATGCGTACAATGGTGACATGATACACACACAATATCAAACCTTTATACTGAAAAACATAGTGACTATTATAACCTTCAGAAAGGTAGTATTTATTGAAGAACTGGGCACTGCACTCCTGTGCTTTAGTTTATAGTTGCTACACAAACATTTCATTATGCATCTGGACCATTGTCACCAGGTCAAATTTTCACATATTTACTGTGTGTCAAAAATTGACCAATGTGTTTGTTTGTTTTTTATATAAAGAAAACAACTGAAGGACCTTAAACCAAACCAGTATACTTACCAGTTTCTTAGCCTCTTCGCCACTTTTTATTTTGTTAGGGTACTTGGAGATGGTAGATGCTGCTTTCCTAGACAGAGAATAAGAGAAATTATTTGTAAAAAGTATATGAAGTATAAATGAAATGTAAAAGATATATAAAGCAGCAAAACAATGTGGTGATAGAAAGTTTCTGTTGAATATCCTCTCCATTTGACATTAAATGTGTTATACACTGTTTATTGGTACCTCTCACTAAAATGAATGCAGTCTAAGACAAACAGCCTTGCAATAAATCCTACCCCCATGAGGGTTATAATTTTCTAACTAATTTAACTATTTTAGAGAGGTGTTATTTAAACTGTATGGTCATTTTGAAGACTGTAGCTTGTAGCGTTCTTTAACTATCTTACATTATACAGAGATGCGTTTTTTTCCACCCCATTTATATCAATGAGGGTAGACTAAATATTTGAAACAGCCTCCAAATACACCATAAAGTTGACTAAACACCTCCCTAAAACAGTTTCAATATAAAGTGATCATTGGTCTTCGTGGCTTCATAGACTGCGCATAATAAACTGCCAACTGAGATACACTCAGTTCTCTATGCATCCGACATTTATGTATTGTTTCAGTAGCATTACATTTGTTATTATACGTTGCTGTGAACCCTAATGAAAGCCTCATTCTTAAACAAAGCACACCTTACTGCTGAAGCTTCACAGCTTACCTGTAAGCACTGTACTTGTGTATTGCCCTGTTGACGTTTTTCTCGTAATTGGCCAGCTCTGGAAACAGAAGTATGACATCGCATGGTTTTATATTTACCTCATACTCCTGTAGTTTATTGCCACTATTTTAGGAACTGCCAATTCAGCTAAAGGCAGGAGGCATTTAAATGACAACACAGTGACTATCAGTTCCAAGCAAACCAGATGACAAACGCGAGAAAGAAACAGCATCATTTATCATATGTCAACAAACATATACTACTTATGCAAAGCTATTTGGATGTTATTTTCCAACTTAAAAACAGAACCCATCTAGCTAACGTTACTGTTAGCTAAGCACAGCCGTCTGACTCCTCTTCACGTACCGACAAGAAAATCTGTTATTCCCTCATTTAGGGATTCCTGTGGCGCTTTCCTCTTGCTCATTGTTGATTTGAGAAGCTCTCAAATGTCCGTCGGAAATTCAAACAGTATTATATGTATACATGAAAGGTTAAGACCTCTTTGAAATCTTCGCTAAACTCTAATTAGCACCTTAGCTAGCTCAAACTGAACAATGACCACAAGACTTAGAGGTGGTGGTCACGGTGCGTGCGTAATACTTCTTCTTCTTCTTCTTCCTTAGGTTTATTGGCGGATCGCAAACCAACTTTAAGGTGCATACCGCCACCTACTGTATCGGAGTGTCTAGATTCATGGCCTTAGTTCATCTGAATACTGATTGGTCTATAAAATCTAACCAACAAAAAAGAAAAAAAAGAAAAAAAAACCTAACTATATATATATATATATATATATATATACACATACATATACATACATACATATATAACTGCATAAGACGTCAAAGATACCGTCAGCTTTTTTTTCCTCAAGTTGCGTTATTTTTTCAAATGTTTTTAAAAAATTAATTCTTTGGCGCTCTGCACCATCTCGACTGTGTACACAATGTACTGCATTGTATGTTTAATACTCAAGAATTAAAAATAGAAATATACCATGACTTCACAAAAATATACATTATTACAAACCACCAGCCAGTTTTACACAAAGACAAAACAAATCACATTTCAGAAGAAGATACTGCTTGTTTTTTCTTCCAAGAGAAAATTGCATATTATTGAGTAGCATGTATATTGTTCTTTAAGTAACGTATGCACCTTATGTAATCACTCAGTTTATAATATAGAATTTTCAATTTACAAAAAGAAAACACTCCTAACATTAAAATAATCATGTATTTCACAAGGTTCAGTGTTATGTTACATAATGCAACTACAAAATGAAAATGAATCTCAATAAAGCAGTGAATTTACAGGGCCATCTCCTCCTCCTCCTTCTTTCTCCTCCTCATCCTCCTCATGTGTTAGGAATCTATTTTTATATAAACTTTATCCCTGGAGAATATTTTAATGGCCTCTTCAATTTCAGAAAGCCTACAATCAAGATGAGCCCGACGTGAGCGAACATTCAGACTGTCAGTTTTGAGAGGCAGCGACAACAGCTCAGTCACCAGGGAGCGATGGGCTGAGGAAACAAACAAAAAGAAAGAATTAGAGAAGAAAATATTCACTCTACATATTGTACTTTAAGGTAATGTTGCCATCATTAATGTAAGGGCAGAGACATACTCTCTTTGAGGGACTTCAGTGTCTGCTGTCTTTCAGTCTCAGGTATCAGGGTGTGACCAGCTGGGATTGTGGGATCAGGTGCGTTCCTCCTCCTCTCCATCTCCTCTTTATGCCACTGCTGCTTCCTCTCCTCAAGACTGATTGTGTTTAAGTGTCAATGAGAGGGAGAACAGAAACAACCAAAAAAAGTCAAAATCCAATTGTGGTTAAGAATCACACGTTTTTACCAAATTGGCTACTTTTGGATTGATTAGGATTATGATTGTAATGTAAGGAGGTAAGATATGCTATAACAATACTCACTACTGAGGCACCTGTCCCTTGACTGCACTGGGGACAGGCTTATCACTAAGGTTTGTCAATGATTGGGACCGACGAAGCACAGTTTTTCGTGCAGCCCGGGCATTATGTTTTATGAAGTCTATGGTCTGGCCTTGCACCTGTAACTGCATCCACATATAACAATGTACAGAATTAAAACAAAAATGAAACATTGCATGTACACATCAAAGTGAGCAAAATGCATATTCATGTTATTTGTTTAACAAATAATTTTGGAGCAAAAGACAAGAGCTGCAAGCCCTACTCTTCTCTTGTCAATTTCTTTTACAGAAAAAATATGGTGAAATCACTATACTATACCTCGTATTGTCTGATCATGTTAACATTTATTGGCAATTCTTACTTGCAAGTTCTGGTCCTGTATAGAGTTGCAGGAGGCCGGGCGTTGCAAAGCTACAGGAGAGGTTTTGGAGTGTGGTCTTGGTGGGGCAGTAGATCCGCCATTAGAGTGGGCCTTCAGAAAGTTTTGACACTGTGGTTTAGCAGTTGGACTGGAAACCTGCGTGAAAGAGACGGGATTAAAAGTGATCCAGAGGAAATATTCATAACTCAAGGACTTCCACCTTTCGCAGACATGCCCCTTACCTGTAGCTGGACCATCACCCTGGATGGGACGTTCTGGTATTTGGAGGAGGTCCAAAGAGCTTTGACTGGAACCGGACGAGACTGTGCTCTCTCAGCCTCCTGCTCTCTGCAGCGTCTCTGGATCTCCCTGAGCCGACGCACATTCTCTTTACCAAAGTCATGTACCCGCTGTTCTGAGGGCCAAGAAGCGCAAAAGGTGTCTCAATTACTTTTTAATTTTTTATACGTGGTTAGTGTTCTCAATCAAACTCTCTTTCTTGCTGTTACTGCTCAAAAATGGAAAAACTAGAAATAAGAAGATACACTGATAACATCCTTTAAGACAAAACAGAACTGCTCTTTTTTTGCATGGCACACATTTACAGACCTAAAAAAATCAATTGCACTTACTCTGTTTGGGAACAGGGGTGATAGAGACACCATCTAGTTTGAGTAGTTCCCCCACTACCCCTCTCTGTCCTCGTTCCAGAATATGGGTAGCATTAGGGCCAATACGGGGAGGATGTGCTGGGGTACGAGCACTGTAGCAGCCAGGGTACAACACAGGATCTGGAGCGAGTGGCCCTGAGAGCAGGGCCAAAGTCCCATCAGCGTTTCCTTCTAAACGGCCTCGAGCTGGAGAAAGAAAGAAACTAAACAAGGTCACTTGAGGCTAATGTTTAATTCATAAAACAATGAGTTTCCTACATGTGATAGATCTGAGGCCTCATTTATTAAAAACACTCATTGATGTCAATAGACTAACTCCAAAAAAATCAGTGTCTCACAATGGCTCCAACAATTCTAGTCATGTTGGTGTGATATCTAACAAAAGGATAAATCTGTCTTAACCTCATAGATATTAGGTTTACTGCCCAACATCACTGGAAAATGTTAGTTTTCCTGTGATAGTTTTAAGGGAGGATTTTAATATAGCAGAGCCCCATGGCTGCATCTAACCTGAAGCAGGTCGTTTGTAGTACTGAGGAAACAGAGAAGGATCCGGGGGAATCGGCCCAGAAATGGATGAAGGTCCCTCACACATCTGTAGCTGTAAACTATAAATAATCAACGTCAAACACAAGCATTTTTCACAATGACAAGCTGACGATTCGCTAGTGTTACTTAATGACAACCACTTAATGACAAGCAAGATAATAATTAACCACTGAATCCTTAGCCCTGCAGGTTGTGTAATAACTGTATTTTTAGCACTTTGTTTAACAAAATATAAGCCCCTTGAGGGTTATAAACCATATCATACAGACCGACGTGTAGCTTTAAGTTTAAGTTTTATCAGTGGTCAGGTGCTTGGTAGCTACATTGTAGCTATAACGTTAACACTTGGAGAAAATCAATGAATGAATAATCATTCATCAGTCATTCTTGAGAATACATCTATCAAAATCCCTGTTCATCAAGCGTTACATTCCTCGCTAACGTTAGCTAACAGTGTCTAACTATAGCCATTGTTAATTAGCTAGCTTGTTGAAAAGGTAGCTAGCTGTTAATCAACGCGCTCTGTCGACGAATTCTAAACACAACCATGCCTTTAACGAAAAATATTTGCAATAGCTAACCGAACAACTGCAAATGATTAAGTTGCATAAAGTAATCAAAGTAAAGTAGTTTACCTTTAATATCGTCTTGTTTATCAGTTGAGGATTTTGCTCACGCAGCCTGATGACGCCGAGGTATCAACGCTTGTTTCAGTGTTCTTCACCATGGCAACGGTGCAGCCGCACACAGAACTACACCTGACAGAAAGGAGAAGTTCCCCAAAAGTGTTTCATCCACATTTATCCAAAGCAGTTGGGGCTTTATCAGAAATAAGACATAGCGGTAGACTACTAACAGCCTACAAACAGTGTGTTACTGCCAACTATTTTTCAAGCAGTGTCGGTTAAAATTGTGGAGCACTAGTTTGGACACTAGCCATAAAGAGAATTCTGAAATAATTACAGTAATAATAAGGCGATAATAATATTGATAATAATACTTAGGCCTAATATATAACTTACACCCCATGATTTAATGTGTAGTTAGTCTTGACAAGCCGGTGTATACATGTGTTCCCCTGCCTTTGGAGCAGTTTGGAGTTCTAGCAGGTGTATTTCTGTTGTAATCCCGCTGGCTCCTGTGTGCGTCTCATATAATCCGCCTTTTAGGTTTACTAAAGACCCCCTCCTAATTCAGTACGACTGCCACACTAATTTTAACTATTCCTAACCTGGATTAATGATTGCTGAAGCATGCTGTGAAGGTACACTGTACACATTCTGAGATTAAGACCTGTTCATCAGGGACATTAGGTAGTGGTCATTGCCCCCGAGTGGTGTTTTGGTCTTATTACACCAAAACAAACGCAGCATTGCCACTGTTGTTTCACACTGGCAGTGGCTATAATAATATAAATATAGTATACAATTATCGTATGCTAGTGCTTGTACTGTAAGCATATTCCCGACAGTTGGGTGTTGCTGCAGTCCATGAACTCAATTTAAATGACCACAATTTTAAAGATTTCACTGCAGTTTATACAAATCTAAACAAGCTTTTTGTTTTTTTTAGTGACAATTTGTGGAATAAGTTGATGAAGTTGCTGTAGAAATATGCATCAGGGTAATAGGCCTAACCTCACAATATTTTATAGATATTTATATGAGTCGTCTACCATAATAAAACTATAAAACCTTTTTCCATGAATGAATATTAGAGTGATAGACTATTATCAGACAGATCGGCCTATCCCAAATTAAACACTACTACAGAGCACCAAAGATCTTTACATATGTAGGCTACATATGTAAAACATTTACGAACAGTATACTGATAAGTTTTTGCTCAATGTCAATTGCACAACGGCCCCGCCCTTTGCCGGAGGTCTGGCTCGCGCCTGCCCAGTCCGTTTGTCTGCTTTCTCCTTCACTGTGCCCCGCTGCACTGAACAGCGCTGTGAAATTCTGCACGCTCCGCCCCATAAATAAAGGTAAGAAATGACTGACTTTAGCAAATTCTTACTTTCAAAAGGTTATTGTCCTGTGTCGGTTAATCTGCATTTTTTAAGATGTCAATTGTCGCTTGACTGTTAGTGAGATATGAGTCACACATAAAAAGGGTGAGAGTGCAGCAGCGGGTATGCCAGGGTTTTAATGCCAGTCCAGGCCTGTATTTCCCTTAAGTTCGATAAAATTCACAATTGTAAAATGTCTGAAAATCCATCCCCACAAAGGCAGTTTTACTGACCAAAACGTAGGCTAAATTCGAAACGGGATGGCGACAGGGGACACGTTAAATGTTGTAAATGTAAAGGTTTTAAGTAGCATATTTTACCATTGCGGTGCAACATCCAGAATATAATAGCTGAAAAAAAGATTTTGTTTGAAAAGTTAGCTGTTGCAGTGCTGGTAACCCCCCAGCAGACAACAGACGTCTTACAGACGAACGAACAATGGAAACCAGAGGTGGACGCATCTGGCAAATAAAAATACTTGTCCACCTATGGGACAGGGCGACGTGATGCCATAAATCTTGTTAAGACGTCTTATCTGGCTGTTTGTCAAAAAGCACAAAGTCCACGAACAGATACAACAAGAACCGTTATCTTTTGGCATTTCCACCTTTACGCAGGCTCTTTCCTATGTAATTACATAGTCTGCTCAGTGTTATTATACACAGTGGTAGTCACCCACACTGAGTGTTCATTAGGCACATTAAACATCATGATCAGTTTGGAGGAATAAATGAAAGTGAGACCCATATTATTTTAACTGGCTTTAAAAAAAGAATATTGGTAGAAAATTGTGATAATTTATTGGCTTTTTAAGAACGTCGCTATCCAAACTCCTGAAATCAGGCCTGTTGATCAAGTGTCAGACACTCATTAATACCAATATAGGATGATGCAGCAAGCATTATGACCCAAGCTCACTGGTAAACAGGTGCTTACACACAGCAGTAGTTTAACTGTTGTCAATGTACACCTTGAAACCCTACTGGACGTGACTCTCGTGCTGAACAGATCATACTATGGAACATATACATCACTACCTCGTGTACTTTACATTCAAGCTATAAATTGTCTTAGTGAAACTTGACTGCACTTGACCTTATCTCACACCAACACATTCCTCCCGTTATATGCCACACCACACGCCTTGGTTTCACCTTATCTGAAGGTTCGGTCACTAGTTTTCTTGTTCAGTATCTGTTATTTAGAAATCATCAGTGTTTTTCAGACTAGACTGCTAAATAACTATTGAATAGATGTCAAAATTATTGCTAATAATAGTAAGACAGATAACCAATACCAATTTACATGTTTGATTACACATTTATTTAGTAAAAACATCCATTTGCTGTTGCTGTTTTCAACATTTCACATTTCAGTAGATATCTCCATAATGATAATAACAGATAGTTGCAGACCTAGTCAGAATCAAGAGTAGCCTTGTTTAAAACAGTCACTGGAAAAATAAAGACTTTTAAATATAAAGACTGATACATTTTTTTGTCTGTGTTTGATTGTTGAAAACCATAACCACCATCTTGTTGTCTGTGTGCTCGCTGTTTTCCTTTCACATACCTCTGTTGTTTATGGATGCCATTTTGACCTTTGAGCTCAGTCAAGGCTGTCATCTGGTTGCAGCTCACGGAAGTGTTAAGATGAGTGGCAGAAGATGAATGGCAGAAGTTTGTTTGTGTATAAATACAGTGTGGAGGTACAATACAGACACATAAATCCATATTCCTAAGGGTTTTAATAGGTTGAACCTGCAGGAGGAGATGTGTTGTAGTCACATGTGTTGTAGTGTTAGGTTCACCTGAGCTAAATTTAGAGTGCTGAGACTGAGGGATGAAGGCGAGGAGGGAGGGACAGGGTCAAAAATGGACTGTGTGGCGGAGGAGCTGAGGGGGTACAGAATCGAAAAGGAGTGCGTATCGGGTGAAATGACAAAGACACTCCAGGAATTGCACGTGGTCAGCAAAATGCAGGTGAGCTGGCACACAGTTGCTCAGTGTTTGAAAAATGAAAAGCAACACTGAGACAGCAGAGACGGACAGGACTTTTTGGTGCATATTTGGTCAGGTGTTTGTGTGTGAGAAAGACACAGATCTTAAAGAGATATACAGATATTTCCCTCAAGAGTTGGTAGAGAACAAAACAGAGCTAAAAGTAAGTGAATATTGGACTTACATTCACCAGGTGGACAGAAACATGACTCCAAATGATTGATAATGTTGCTTTGTAACTGCTGGATGTGTAAATAAGCAACCAGTTGCTAACATATTCACCATATCATGATTATGTCAATGTTGTATTTGTACTTAAGATTTGAAACCAAGTTTTTAGGGGCTTTAAGCAGCACACCACCTCTGAATGTGGAAAAGAGAAATTTACTGTGCATATAGGACTCTGCTCATCTTGCCTATTGGTGACATTCGAGAGGTCAATTACACTGTGACATTAAGTTGCATCACAGCTGCTTTAACGTGCTGTTGATGTAACACTTGTACCCGTCATGCAGCTAATCAGTATTCTTTGTCTGATAAAAATGCCATGTCTCAGTACCATACAAGGGCTGTACACAGACCATATCATGTTCAAATGCTGCGCACAAAGTACACGCGTTCATCATTTGCTGGCCTATGGACATACTGTACAATGTGATGCAATAGTTCTCTGCATAGAAAGGACACCACCAGCTCTGACTCAATGCTAAAGAGACGTGCTAATATTCACAGCAGCTGCAGACAAACCCACATATTGTGCAGTGTTGCTGTCAAAACAGTGCAGGACTACTTGCTAAAGTTTTCTGTTGTTCCTCCTTGTGCTTCCCGCCTTTCAAGAGACATGGCAGAAAAAGGAGTGGGGAGTGTGGTGCAGCAGGACAAGACAGGAAAAGGCAAACAGGCAGAGAACAAAGGCCACTGTGTGACATGTCAGCACCACGCACCCAAGGGACATGGTGAGTGGGGGGCGCATGTGTAGAGAGAGACAGATGACGCATCATCAGGGTCCCTGGATTGAGCTTTGGCTGCAATGACATTAATCATATGAGGCCTGACTTGGATATATGGGAAATTCTTATAGCTTATAGAGGTTCCATTACACTAAGCAAAGTCTTGTCTCCATCCTCTGCAGAAAAGATGTGATCAGTGAGATTAATTGCGGAGGAAGCAGCAGGACAAAAGCACAGAATGGAAGGCGAGTCAGTAGTAAAACATTAAACCAGTTTTAGGTTATAAGTGAATGCTGAATATTCAAAGTTCCCCCTGCAAAGTCACCTTGTCAAAAATGTCTTCTTCAGACACACAAAGAGTGTGCACACACACCGACCCAGGGGACCCTGATGACTGTCTGAAGCCCGGTGCAGTGCAGTGGTGTGCAGGAGTAGTAGTTGCTGACTAACCAAACCCGCTACTGCTTAGGTTAGCTGTACTGCATTGGCTTGCATAGTATTTCTTTACAGTTCATACATATTATATCTTTTTTTCTTCACACGCATTGCATAATGGGGATGTTATTAATGTTGAAATATGGTAGTGAGCCTAAATTTCTTTGTTGGATGGCTTGTACATTTCTAGTCCCTTCTTTCTAGAGAATCAGTCCCATTAGTTCAACAACCTCCGCTGCTTGCTAATGATCTGCTGCGAGGCAATAAATAGGGGTCACATGGAAGATGGAGGAGGAGGAGAGAAGCTGTATATCACCAGCACCCAGACAGGCCCCCTCCAGATGGCGAGGGTCTCCCAACTGAGACAAATATGTATATTGATGTATATTGTTTGTTTGCAACTAAATATTTGGTAGAAAAGGCATCTGCAATGCTTTGTGTGTGAGGGAAAATGGCTCTTTACATGTGTTTATGCCCTCAGAAGCGCTTTCTGAGTTGCGCTGCTCAGAGCTCCATGTGTTTGCAAGAGGTATTCTGCTTGTATTTGTTTGTAGCATTTTGTTCTAGTATTTTGATTTAAAGGGGCACTCCACTGATTTTACACAAGATCAGTTTAGTCCTCATAGGGAGTACTACTCAGTCTGTGAAAACACTTATATAATATCTATAATAATATCTTTTGTGTCAGGGTTGTCTCAGTATGGGCTTGAGACTTCATATTTATAACAGAAAATCTGTGTTACGAACTGGAGGAGTATGAAAGATGTGGCTGTTTAGTAGGTTGGGAGGGTCTAATGAAAGATGCTACTGAGTTGCATCATGGGAAATGTAGGATTTATTATTTTTGGAGCCCAGCAGGACTAAAAATCTGGATATTTGGGCCTTTGCGGCATCAATTTGGACCATTGTTGTTTTTTTTTATATGTCCCTTGTAAGTCCTCCAACTTTATGGAAGTGCATTACTCAATTGCTGGAGTATCCCTTTAATTATGCATTTAGACAGACTGATGCAGCAAAGTGTGTATTTGTAATGCACTTAATGTAACTTAATGTGCGTGTCTGTTTCCTCAGGCACAATGGCCGTCCCTCCTGCATACTCAGACTTGGGGAAATCCGCCAAAGACATCTTCAGCAAGGGCTATGGTAACTCAACAAATTCTCTTAACGTATACATATACTATTGCTATGATGTTACCTGTTTTGAATGAAGTAGGACTGATATTAGAGAACGTTTTGTTTGCTCTGTCACTTTAAATGCAGGCTGTTTATTTGTGCTGCAGCTGTTTTAGAGCCATGCTGTGCAGTACAAGGATGTGACTTATTTTTCCACCCTTTCTGACCTTTTGAATTTCCCTAATTTCCTTTCTTCCCAGGCTATGGAATTCTCAAGCTGGACGTTAAGACCAAGTCCCAGAGTGGTGTTGTAAGTACGACTGTTGTCTCTGTAAGCCTGTATTAATTCCATGCTCAGGCCTCTCTCTCAGCGCTCTGTGGTGTAGATCAAATGGCTGACTCATGGCCTTGCAGCATGTCATGTCAGAGTGCTGCTGGACATGTACTCGGTCTAACCTACAGAGTAAGCAGAGTAACACTGTCTGCCTGACAAGTTTACACATTACTATTTTCCCTCTAGCAACATGTTCTATCATGATGGGGAAAAAGTGCTCCATTTCACAGGGTGTTTAGTTTGCTCCTGTGTGTCTGTGTTGCTATAAACCTGTTGCCATGGTAAAACCATAATGAGCACTTGCATACAGAGTTTACCACATGTCTCAAAACTCAAACCTAATTGAAAATTAACATTGTAAATGTATTCCCTCTGCGGCTAAAGTTTCTGCTTTCTGTTCCGCTGCTTTTCATTTTCCCAGCGAGCGGATAAATTTGCCGCATGTAAACTCTGTGTGGTTCTCCCTAACGCTCTCTGTTTTCTCTTTTTTCTGCTTTCTTCTTTGGACGTTCCTGTCAGATGGTAAGAGAGAGTGTGTGTGCATATGTAATGATAAAACACAGCTACACAGCAGGATAAGCCGGTGATACCAGTTATGTGTTTGTGTGCAGACGATGTGTGTAGGCTTCCTGCCAAGTGTTTTCTTTACAGCGATTGCTCGTCTAAGTGACACCATTATTCATTATCCCAGCTGCTGCAGCCATAACAGCACTGATCCTCAAACACACTCACTACCAACCTCTCCCTCACAGTCCTGTCTATATTTTCAGTTTTCCTCCCCAACCCATCTCTCCATCTTAAAGGTGTAGTTCTTCTTTTAAATAACCAGCCATTCAAACCTAAAAGGGATTGTGTGGCAGAGGAAAAAGCAGAGAAGGAATACTTGTTTTTACTCATTTTTTCTCCCTGTATGCTTTCTCCCCCCTTCTGCCTCTAGTTTCTATAATGTAGCAATGTGCCTTTCTGCTTCCTTTCCCACCTCATTTTCCATCTCCCCCCTCATCACTTCATCCCTCTTTGTCCTGCAGGAGTTTGCCACCTCCGGCTCCAACAACACCGACACAGGGAAGTCAGGAGGCCACCTGGAGACCAAGTACAAAGTGAATGAGCTGGGCCTCAACTTCAACCAGAAATGGAACACAGACAATACTCTCACCACAGAAATCACCATGGAGGACCAGGTAGAGTCAAACAAATCAGCCTATTTTAAAATGTTCAAAACATCAACATATTCACTTTCAGATAGAATATTAGCTCACGGTCTCTGTCTCCTGTCTGTCCGTCTGTAGCTTGCTAAGGGCCTGAAGCTCAGTCTGGACACATCATTTGTGCCCAACACCGGGTAAGAGCAATCCTGTTCATGCTAAGTGGTTTTCAATGTCTTCAATAAATGAGTCAATCTATACAGATGTATATTATAAACATATTAATGATGCAGACTGCTATCTAAATGAATAAATTGTTATTCCTTCTGCAGCAAGAAGAGTGCCAAGCTGAAGACTGGCTACAAGCGTGACTTTGTCAATGTGGGCTGCGACCTCGACTTCGACATGGCCGGTCCCACCGTCCACGCAGCTGCTGTGCTGGGCTTCGAGGGCTGGCTGGCTGGCTACCAGTTGGCTTTTGACACTGCCAAATCTAAATTGATCCAGAACAACTTTGCCCTTGGATACAAGGCCGGTGACTTTCAGCTACACACCAACGTGTGAGTCACTGCATCACAGTAAAGAGTGGAAGGAAATGGAAGTGATACACTGGACGAGGGCAGCAATGAGAGAGGAAGCATTTCCCCACATATGAAACATGAAGTTCATCCACTGCAGCTAATCTCCACCTTTTGTATCTGTGTTTTGCCATTGTATTTCAGTAACGACGGCACAGAGTTCGGTGGCTCCATTTACCAAAAGGTGAACTGCAACTTGGAGACAGCGATCCACCTGGCCTGGACAGCTGGCAGCAACAATACACGCTTTGGAATTGGAGCCAAATATCAGCTGGACAAGGATGCCACCCTGTCTGTAAGAACCGACTATAAAAACATCATGGACACATCTAAAATTATTTTTAACCTATTCCAATTTGGGAGAAAACAGGGGAAAATCCTACAATTAAGAGTCTACAGCCACGCTAGCATCTTTGTGAGACTGTTTTGAGCTAAATGCGCACCGTGACCAACATGCTGATGTTTAGCAGGTATATTTGTTTACTATGATCACCATCTTAGTTTAGTGTGTTAGCATGTTAACATTTGCTAATAAGCACTAAAAACAAAGTAAAGCTGAGGCTGATGGAAATGTCATTAGTTTCACAGGTATTTGGTGATAAACAGAAGTATGAAATGTGACCTGAAAATGCCAGTAAATGGAAAGTCAGGGCATCACCAAAGTTATTATTCGTCCTGAGGGGGACATAAGTGTGCACCAAATATCATGATAATTCACACTTGTCAAGATATTTCACTAAAACCCAGAAATGTCAACCAGCTGGTGACGCGAAAGGAAAAGCCAGAGGATCACCAAAGTCAGTAGGATTCATCTTCTGGGCGCCATTAATGTCCAATGCATCCATCCAGTATTTGTTGAGATAGTTGAGTCTGGACCAAAGTGGTGGACTGACAGACTAACAGGCCAACCCTTGATCCACACCGCTAGCGTGGCTAATAAAAAACTCCCTAAACCCACACTCACTCTGCATAACGACCTGACATACTTTTCAAGCCATCATCTAACTCCTCTGCAGTTGCTGATGTATTCATACAGTGGGGCAAAAAAGTATTTAGTCAGCCACCAATTGTGCAAGTCCTCCCACTTAAAAAGATGAGGGAGGCCTG